>JANHFX010026599.1:64609-74634 GCA_027560015.1 Chloroceryle amazona | reverse complement strand
CACCAAAGACAAGCACAAGCCGCCCCCCTCCCTGCAACCCAGAGGGTCACGGGCACAGTGCTCTCCACCCGGCCCAGCTGCTGCAGCCACGTCGTGACTGCGCGCACACCGCGGGGACGCAGAGGACAAGCAGCAAAAGGCCACTCCAGGCTGTGCTGCTCAGGTCTCCCGTGGTGCATCCACTGTACCTTTCCTGTCAGTCTCTGTTGCGTGCACTAACAAAATGTCTCCGGATCCACCACGAACATCTGGCCCATCATCTCCCTGCAATGAGAAGAGAAACACGATAAGCATGGCCCCAAGCTCCCTTCGGTCTGGTTTAACATCACCGGGGTTCAAGCTCAGCAACAACTGGCAGAGTACGCGATGTTCCTGGCACCGCTCGCAGCGCAAGCTGGGACACGGTCGTCAGTGCCGGGCTAATCCTGGAATTTGAACAAAGCATTTGGTGTCCCAGATGAAGATCTGGGCTGATCCTCACTTTGGGTTTCTGACTTCTTAAGGCCAGGCTGTGAAGCTCAGTGAAAGCTGAACCTTCTGTCCACAGAAGAGTGTCCCAGACTCCCAAATGCTCCCAGAAGACAATCACAGAGCAGTAACGCTGCGTGAACTGTCTCGAAGTGTGGGACCAGGTACCGTAGTGGCCGTGGGGTGACAGAGGTCATGCATTCAACTTGCACATTCCTGGAACATCAAAACCTAGCCAGTTAATTCTCTAATCTGGAACTATTTGTTGGGAGGTCACCTGAAGCAATCCAGTAACTGGGAGCAGAAAACAGCCCTGCTAACTGCTTGACCCTGGCACTGCCACTCTCTAAACACATCTTTCTTTTAGCTACTGCAATTCTCAACTTAAAAATATGCAAAACTGCTCTATCACTCAGCCAGCAGTTCCCACGCTGCAGGAAACAGCTCTCAGTGGCAGTTCTACACCATTTCAAACATGTAGACCATAAAGAAGGAAAAAAAACAGATAGGGTTGACGCAGATCTACTAGTCCCCAGTGTTCATAAATCACTGACTTTTAATTGTTTTTTAAAGGAAATATTCCTGCAGAGGAGACTGGAGTTGAGTCTGTCTTCCCTTAGCAAGGTCTTTGTCATTCCAATATGCAAAACACTGAAAAAAATATGGATTACAGCCACAGAGCAGCAATGTCTGTCTAAGATGTGATTTTTTCAGGTGACCCTCTGGCAAGACTCATGAAATCCTACTTAAGGAATGAGTAATAGCTTCTCACTCTCTCCTGCACATCCTGGCTGACCAAAGAACGCTCCTAAAATGCCAGTCAGTGATATATTCTCTCTGTTTTTCAGATGAGCCCCCTGATAGTCTGAAAGCTTCAAAAGCCTCCATATTCCCTCAAGCCGCATGTCAAAGACAGCTCAGTTGAAGCGCACGGTGAGCAAAGCTGTCTGGGAGCACACCCAAGGCTAGAAACAAAGCCATTCCTCAAATACAGGAGCAGTTACTTTGGCTGCTCTTCCCCATCATACAATGTCCTGCTTGGGGAATCTGCTCAACCTGCCTTTGGACTGAAGGGCCAACACCATAAACCTGCACCTGGATTTGCTGTGCTCAGCTCATTTCAGACTGTCGCAGGCTGAAGAGGTGGGAAGGAGCAGACTGGGAAAAGGGCACAAGAGAAACACCTCCTGTTTTGTTAAAGCCCGCTCAGCACCGATGCCCCAGCACCTCGTACTTCCACGGCAGCCTGTGCACACAAAGCTGCACGACACTTCTGCTGCAACCTAGTTTTTCCTATCAAATAAAAAGCTGATGCTTTGCTTGTGTGCAGAGAGCAAGAGTTCAGTACAGCAGAAACCAGAGAGTGTGAAGGCAAACCCCGAATGCACCCACCTCTTGCTTCAGCGTTATCCTAGCCATAATTTCACTGTGGTCAATAAGGGACAGCTCATCTACCTCTTCCTCCAACTGTGACGATTCCAGAGCATCTGGTGACTGCTGCTGCCTGTAAAAAAATAAAAGCAAATACCCATCAGTGTTACTGTCCATCCAGGGGAAGAGATGCTGGGTCCACCCGAGCTCTCAGCGTACAAACCTTCGTTAATTGACAGTAAGTACACAGACAGTCCAGAGGTAAATCTTCTGCAGGCAAGTCCAAATGTTTAGCTCTAATTCTGTTGCTTTGTGCATCTCTTGAAAAAGATAAAGATGAGCCTCTAGGACCTGAGCACTTGTCTGCATGCATTTCTGGCAGGCAGGATTTTACTAATGCCCTGCCCGAGTACAAGCTTCTGTGTCTCCTTAATCCACCAAATTTTTAGTGCACACAAATCTAAGCCTTTCCTCAAATGTATAGAGACTGAGCATACTCCACATGTATATATCTTAGTCAGCTCACGACCCACAGTGCTGCTACAAGGGGAAATGACAGGCTCTCATTTTGCAGCAAGACAGAACACAAAGCTCTGACCACTTTTTTCTGAACACCCACAACTCCAGGATTCCTACCCCCAAGGGCTGGTAGTCTTGTGCCTGGCCACATGCTCTCTGTGCATGTATCCCTGAGAAAAGAATAAATACACATGTTCTTTACAGCTTTCCCCGGACACAGACCGAAATCCAGTGCACCAGTCGGTACTTTCAGCAGAGAGCAAGCTTTGCAGAGCGCTCCTGCATTGTCTCCTTCGCTGCAGGGATTAAAATCCTCAAACCAAGGGCAGGAAAATGGGGGAGGGAAATCGACTGTCACACACAAAACAATGCCGTTCTCTGTTTTTGCTTTAGAAATGCAATTGAAGAGCAATCCCAAGCAGCAGGGAAGCGCTCACTCCAACTCCTCCTGAAGCCCATCTGTTACAGCCTGCACCTCTTCATTTGCATAGACAAATGATAGCTAAGAGCGTTAGAAGGGATGTAAAGCCTCCTGCTCCAGGGCCTCAGCCAGCCTCTAGCTAGCAGGGTTAGGAAGAAATTCCCCTCTGGAAGACTATTTCCCAGCAGTGATACAGGCCTTTTTTCTCTCGTTTCCCTGGAAGCAGGAGGGAGCAGCCAGTGTCAATGACAGGACTGCCAATTAGATGGCCTTAGGATGGCTACCACAGGCTGTGTTAACCCCTCCAGGCTCGCTGAGTTAAGTAACGACATCTTGCCAGGATCCTCCTTGTTCAGCAGAATCCCACCACTCACCAGTTGTGCAAACAAATGTGGGCTTAAAGTTTAGAGAACATGGAGAATGTTGAGGGCAAAACAGGCAGCCCCAAGGATGGTTTGGTTGAGGAGAGGGCTGACGGGATATTGGTGAGACTGTACCCTTCGAGGCTGTGAAGCTGAAGGACCAGGGGAGCCAGGCTCACCTTTCAGCACCATCTTTGCCTTCCTTCCCCATGGAACTGCTGTTCGAAGCGGAGTCTTTGGAGTGGCCATCTTTGACAGAGGGAGATTCCTGCAAAGAGAAAGAAGTTTTTCATTATTCCATGGGGTCCTAGACCACAGCCAGCCTTGAATTTACAGTCTGACTGCCTCTAAATGGCCCTTTACTGTAAATTCCTACAGAGCAGTTAAAGGCTGATGCAAGTTAATGCCAAATGCCAGGAAAACACAGAAGTTAATTAGACAGGAAATTTGGGACCATCTCTGGAGACTAGTGTAATTAGTACTGTTTGCTTTTAACATTGTGAAATGATGCTGAAAGTTACAACACAGGTCAGCTGTTGTCTTGGATTTTTAACCCTCTCTCAACTTTTTGTTCTCTTCCAGCCCTCACTGTTGAAATACACTCGCCTTCTGCTTTAATTAGAATGAACATAGCCAGCTCTAAACTCTCCAGTTTCAGTTCCCCTCCTGGTCACAGCAGCCCCCAAACCAGCAGCCTATCTTCGGGGGTGGATGCACACTGCTGCTCCTACCTCCCTTCTCTCCCATCAGAAGAGGTTGTGCAACGATGCAACGTTTCCACTTCACAATTCACGGCTGTGGAAATGAGGCTAATGCAAAAAAGCAGAACCATCTGAACCAGTGGCATGGAACAGCAGGTAGAGAGCTCAAAGCAAAGACACAGCATTATAAATTAGCTGTTTATTAAGGAGACAAAGAGCCATGAACGGCAAGTGGGAATATGCATCTAACAGTGTTGGAGTGCAGAATTACTTAACAACGTGCAGACTGAATGGTGGAAATTCAACCTACTGGACAGGCTGGACTGAAACCGCTTATGCACTATCCATTCGGCCTGGAAAACACACTGGAGAGCTGAGGTTGCTTGGTGTCTGTGGAATTCTTCCAGACTGTATCTGTAAATCCCTTTGCTTCAAGGTTGAGAACCAGCTTGAGGCTGCCCAAAAGGATGGCCCTGCCCAGATGTGTCTCCTGAAGGGAAGTGATGGGAGCGCTATCTCTTGGCGTATTTAACACCAGCACGGATAAAAGTCTCGGAGACATCCTGTGGGAGATGTGCCTTCCAAGATGAGGGCAGGCCAAAGGATGGCCACAGATCTCTGCCACTGTTTCCTATGACCCAACAGGAAGGTGGCACCTCCCTGCAGTGGAAAACGCCCTGTCTGCTCTAGGAAATATCTAGGATACGAGGCTCAAGTAAAGGAAGAACCAGCGTGCGATTACAAGGCTAATTCAATCACTTACTTTGCATCCAAACAGTGAAGTTAAAAAAAATAAATTAGATTTAGAGCACAAGGCTTTCTGTATTAAAATAGAGAAGCCAAAGCAGTTACAAGAATAGACAGCTCCAGGACAGTGCTGGTCAGGCTGCAGCTTTCTGGAAGGGAACCTCACGCAAGCAGCTCCAGACAAACAGCAAAGCACAAACGAAACAGCGTGGCAGGAAAAGCTGTCCCTACCTCCTGCCGGGGCTCACAGCCACCCCGAAAGCATCACCTGCTCTCCCCCCAGACCGGGAGGCCACCCAAGCCTGCAAGCCAGGAGTGGGCAAGCAGAGGGACCATCAGCAAGGGAGCCGGGGCAGCAGGATGGACACAGGAGTTCCACAGTGTGCAGAAGAGGCCGGTGCCAAGCGCGTCAGCCCCGGCGTGAACTCAGCATGCACCAGGCAGCCCCTTCCCGGTGTCCGGTCCTCTCCAGGTTACTTACTCCTTCAGAGCGAGGGAGTTCCCCGTTGCTCTGGCCAGAGGAATACAGATTGACGTATTCACCCTCACCAGCCTCCTCACTGGCGTTTTCACTCTGAGGGAGACAGGATGAAAGGAAATACGTGACGGTGCCTCTCGCCAGCACTTGATGTTAGTGAGAGCATGTGCCCATGGGCTGAGAGGAGAAGCACTCTGGCAGCTGCTGCCACCTAACTGGGAGCCATTCCTCTGTCTCAGCGGCCAACACAGGCCACCAAGGCTGTACCTTCCCAAGGGTAATTATTTTCTGGTTCCTGAGGACTATCCCAAAGGCCCTGAGCTGCAGCAGAACAGCAGCAGGCACAGCAAGAGCTGCCACGGACTCCAAGTGAGTGCGAAGGTGCAATATCAATGTGCGGGTTTCAAGCTGAGGGAAGCTGAGCATTCAGAGCTCGACACACAGGTGCCTGTCCTACCTGTGCCGTGGTCCTGCTGCTGAATGCAGATCAGCCCTGCAGCCCAGAGGGCATCACAAACATATCTCCCAAACTATGCTACAAGCACAGACCAGAGCCATCACACCAGGCTCAGCCAAACTCGAGGGTGTCTGGGCTCTAACAAGGAGCCAACGCAAGGAAGATGCGACAGCAAGGTCAGGTCCAATGTGAAAGTCTGATCATTTACTCTGCTATCAGTGTCCCTCTTCCAAACTTTGCGAAGAGGCAGCACTAGCTGACAGCTCTAATCTCATCTACTCCAGGTTTTGCAGCAAATAAAAGCGGAACTGCCTTGAAAATGAGGCGTTTTAAAAAATAGCTGTAATGGATAAAACTGCTCAGTGATCTGCAAAACTGATCTGAGACCTCAAACCAGTAGTGCCAGATCAGTGTGGGAACAGCGTGAGTCTAACTTCACCTGCACATGACGCTTTGCAGCAGCGTGCGCTGGCACCGAGCGCACAGCGAGGGCTGCTGGGAACTGGGAAGAGCAGGAGCGTGAAGAGAGCAACAGGTTTATGCGCAGGAGAGACAGAGCTGGACTGCACCCACTGCTCCTGGGGCTCACCAGTGGCTTGGGAGGGAGCAGGGTGGCAATCTCCAAATCCCTGCATGGCAGCAGCCATAGGATGCGAACCGCTGTTAGGAGCCTGTGTTTAGAAACAACCAACCTCACGAAACACCGCTGTACCTTCCTTAGCTTTGTATCACAGCTGCAGGATGCTACAGCAACTTCTCCTCTCCCCTTCACCACCATTTCACATTTTATGTTTCCTACATATATCTAACATTTCTCAAACCTGCTGAGGTGTTTTTTTTCTAGCCATGATTTTTATGCGAAATTACCTCTCTGCATTTCACACACACATTTAGAAACTGAACCAGATCACATTCAGCATGTATCAATACAAGAGACATTTTCTTTTATAAAACAAATAAACGCAGCCTTGCGTGCATCATCTCTTTGGATAGTCTCACCGAAGGCGTCTGGAGAGAATCAGTGAAAGAGGTTTCAGAAGGAAGGCAGACAGGAGCATTCCCGTTAAAGCTGCTCTCCTGAGAAGAGGAGTTTGGCACATCCACAGTGCTGGGTGACTGGCTGGCTACGGCGGGCACCGCTAGGTCAGAGCTCTGAGATGGATGGACGGGTGGAAAAGGTGGGGTGGAGCAGGAGGAGGAGGTAGAAGAGAGGAAAGGAGGTATGGAGACTTGGTTGTGAGGCACAAAGTCCTGGGAGTAGGACCTAAACACAGATTTGTACTACACGATGCAGAGACGTACAACACAAAGACAAGATGGGGAAAGAGACAGACAAAAGAAAAAGTAATTAGCTCGGCAGTAGCGTAGCAGTGACAGCACAAGGCATTTCTAACACAGGCACCTCTCTGTCGAGAGGCCAACCCGAACAGGGGCAGCACTACTTTGTCATCCACACCTTAGAGCAGGAACTGCTATCTGGGACATGTCAGCCAGGTTTATTTTTCATGGAGAGGTACGTGTTCTTGTACAAACAGCAGCTCGGCTGCTCATCTCACAGAGGGAAAGGGGGCACCGGGGGGTTTACCAGGAGGTACCCAGCCTTCACCAGGCATCTCTACTGCTCATGACAGTGACCCTGCAAACCACTCGAGTGGCTGAAAGGATGCAAAGGCATGCAGAACCACGACTGGGAGCATGCTGGAAATATCTAGATAGAGAAATGTACTCTGAGTGCTTATTGCTTTTCTGGGATTTTTCCACAGGATCCAAATTTAAGATGCTGTTTTCTCCAGCCCTGTAATTTAACAGCTACTGAGTCAAGTCTGTTCCAGAACACACAGCTCCCAGGGAGCAGTGGCTGGATACTGTCTTCAAAGTTGCACTGAAGGATAAAGGAGATTACACTGCTACTCATGCCCGTTTGAGAAACATAGGGAGCAAAAACGATAATTGCCCTCAGGAGTGATGAATTCCTTATCAAACCGACCCTTTAATGCAGCACCTCGAAGAGTCAGCTGAAGAGATGAAAAGAGATCATCTGCGTAAAGCTTTATTTCACTATCTCTCCTAATCATCAGATTACTGTTCAGATAATATTAAACAGGGTGCAGTGGGACTACATTGTGCCAAGAAAAACAAGAGCAACGATCTGTCTTTTAACATCTGGTGCTAGTAAGATTTGCCATCAGGATAAGTCCAAAACAAAGCAAGTACTTGTCAGATAAAAAAAAAAAAAAAAAAAAGACAATAATGCAAAATCTGCTGGGGAGGAGTTTATTTTAAAACCTGTAGAGCTCAACCACTAGTGAGATCTGTGACAAAGCCAAGTGGACCGAAGGAAAATCACATCATCCCCCAAAAAACCCCACCGAAATGAAGCTGTGGCAGTTGCTCTGCTGCAGGATGGTGAGTTACAGAGCTCTCGGGAAGCACAGACCCAACTTGCTCAAATCAGGCTGAAAAGTGACACTGCTGTGACGTTAAAAAGGAGATGAGGAAACAAAGGCATGAATTGGAGAACGCAGGCTACAATTTCCCAGGAGAGTTGAGCAGGTGATAAAAACCAAAGCTTAGTCTGTCACCTGAGCAGCGTCCAGTTCAGCAGAGGTATTTTTGTTTCTACCAAGGAAAGATGGGAGCTTAAAAATCTACACCGAGAATGGCCTTGGGCCAGAAGCCTGGGCAAAAAAAGCTACAAAGGAAAGGAAATGTAAAGGTCAATGGCTAGACTTTACTTTCCACCACCTTAATCCTCGAGTGGCTGCCCTCTGCCGTGCGTGGAGTCTGGCAGGGCTCTGGGTGCATTCTCAGGGCCCAAACCAAATTGCAGGCCATAATGCGGAGGAGCAGAGGGAGATGCTTTGGAAAGAGAGCTTAAAAGACTACTGAAAAATAATTAAAATGCAAATCCCTACCACATGCCTGTGGCTAAAAGGAGACTGGCTCTAGGACAGGCTCCTCTCTTCCTGCCCGTTTCTTTCCGGATGAGCAGCCCTGGCTCCAGGGACAGTGTCAGCTTTTGGTGCTGCCTCAGTAACAATGACAAGTCTAATCTCTGTATTTGCTTTCTGCCTGGATAAAGGCTCTACATTTATTCATTTTCACTTGCATGGACAAAACACTAAATCCTTCGTAAGACGCCAGGCTCATGACATCATCTTGGCTCAGCAAATTCATTCTGCCTGCCCCCATCTCCCTGGTATTTCATGATCTCACCAATGCTAATGTGCCAACCATCACCCCAAGTCCCAGGCTGGACCCCTCCAAAAAAAAGAACAGGAGAAAAGCAGATGGAGAACGTGTACCCCCACCAACCACTGCTGCAACGGCTCAAGAAGTAACTCAACAAACTGCTGTCCCGAGAACGAGATCCTCTGCTCCAGTAAAGGAAATAATTTGCTCAAACAGAACCTACGTGCCAGCTCCCCTCGAGCTGGGCTCCCTACACCCACACGAGACAGGCGGCACGCGCTGTGCTTCGCTTTGTAGCTGATGGACATTTGCCACCGAGGAGTCCAGGGGGTTTTGTCTCTGACCTGCCGAGCACAGAGAAAGAGCCAGGCTTTTGCAAAGCAGCAGCGGAGCTCATGCAGGGCACGAGTGAAAGGAAATTACTGTCCTCCATCAAGTCAGTGCCCTGTGATGCTCTCACGCTGCGTGATGGGGCTGGCAGGGTTAGTTCAGGCCAAACGCCGGCCGGGAGGCTCGGCAGCTGAGACGCTGCCTGGTGCGCTGCCTGCGGGCTGAGCGGGAGCTCGGGGAGATGAATTACTGCTCCTGGGGCAGGAAAATTTGAAACTATGCAAGGCAGAAGCTGTGCGGAGACATTAATCCCAATTCCAAGGCAATTCAGAACTAAATCTAACAAAACATTGCACAAATTTTAAAAGTTTGAGTGCGGCTACGTTACTGCTGACAATCGCTACACATGAAATCTCTCCTCTGCCTCATCAATACCCCTTCTGAAACAGTGTCTTGGCACGAGATGTGTTGAAAATGCCGGTTTAAGGCCCAGGTACCCAGGAAAATGCATTAATCTTCATTATGTGATCCGTGAACAAGCATTTAACGACGCAGACATGCTCGCAGCGTGCTGTTAACAAAGGGAACAGCGCAGAGAAGCCTTTGGTGTGCTGGCATTAATTAACCAGGCTGCTTTCGACTTCCAATCTTGTTGTAAAGTTGCATCTTATGGAAAGCGAGCCAGGGAGCCCCCCTCCTTCCTCTGGAGCCTGGAAGCAGCTCTGGAATTCCAGCTATGCAGCCGTGCTGGGACAAGAGCCAAGAATGAAGCATACTTTTAAAGGGGAAAAAAACCCCCCACCCTGTGGTGGAGATGATGTCCATATGGCACCCGGTCCTGCTGCTACCCATCCGACCCAGCCCAGCCAGCAGCTGCAGCAGGAATTGTGGCTATGGATTCCATGGAGACTGTGTGTTGTACACCTCTTGGAAGCCCTGTCATACTTTAAAAGTCATACTTTTCTGGGGAGGAGACAGT
>JANHFX010026599.1:52134-64509 GCA_027560015.1 Chloroceryle amazona | reverse complement strand
GCTCCCCATCCGACCCAGCCCAGCCCAGCCGGCAGCTGCAGCAGGAATTGTGGCAACGGCTTCCACGAAGCCTGGGTGTTGTACACCTCCTGGAAGCCCTGTCATGCTTTAAAAGACATACTTTTCTGGGGAGGGGACAGTCCATTCAACAGAACTGTCATGAGCAAACTAGGCATCCTCTAGTCCTTCCCTTAAGAAATGCCAGACAACAGTTTATCTTGGAAATAAATCCGTGCTAGTTTCAATCTGCTTCTTCGAGGTTTCTTGCAGGGTCAGCAAGGCCTTGGTTATGGCTGGACTGACCCAACCTCCTACTCCATGGCTTTGCTTTAAGAGAAGCACTTCAAAATAACCTCTGGGAAAGCTACAAAGCAGGATTGAGCAACCGGATCCTCTGAGAGCAGATGCTTTCCTCTAACCCAACTCTGGCCATGCTGCCAGGCTCCCACCACAGGACCAGGAGCTGGTCTCCCAGCACGAGTGATCCTGACCTACGACAGCAAATGGCCAGCACAGGAAGAGAGAGATCCCTCTCGTTTCACAAAAAAAATGGGTTTTTAAAAAGAACAACCTATCTGTCACTTGGGAAGTACTGCCACAAGGAGTGCTTTGAGCTCAGAGCAATCTCGTCTCCTGGGAACAGCAGGAAGCTAACATGCCTGGACCTGAATGTTTACCACACACTGTGACACACAGAGGTCTTCCAGAGATGGCATCTTTCAACATTTTCAATTTGCTGCCTTTGATTTTTTGCAACGGTCAATATTTTAGAACAGCTTTCCATCATTAGCAGCAGCGTTGCAGGATGTCCCAAAGGTCAATGACATTACAACTGTTTATTTGGATTAGATGGCAGGAGATAAGCACTCTAATAGAAAACTTATTTCAAGAGCAACTCTCCTCTGCATTCTCCAGGCATGGCTGACCACAGGCAACGGGGAGACACGGTGTTTATATGCAGGGAGTCACTGGTTGTGAGCAACAGCAGTCTCCATCCTAAATTCTAAATTGAATTCAATTATATGGCTGTCAGAGCATCTGCAGCCTCAGCAGACACAGTCTTTACCTTTTAAACATGGCCCTCTCAATTACTCTACGGACTTCTTCTGCCAAATTAATCTGAGATCCTGCCAGACACTCCCAGATCAGATAGAGCACCAGACTTCCAAAGCATGAAGCTATCAGAGGAAAGGATCAATCTTCTAGATCTCCTCTGCCAATGCTATTAAGAGAGCAACGTGGGAAACTTGCCAGAACTGGATGCCCAAATTCTAACAGTAGAGAACTATGTTCACAAAATACTGGGTGTTGCTCAAAACAGCTACACCCCAAGAATGTAATTGGCACAGACAACTACTGGAAAAGACTTCCTATCCCATGACACAATGCTGGGCTTCCAGGTACTTTTGCTAATGAGGAAGGAAATGCTCCTACAATGAATGGCTGGAAACACAAGCTGCCAACAGAATGGCTTCAAGCACTGCCACAGGAAAGGCAGTAACTCCTCATGCTCAAATGTTTCTCAGCAAAGCCTGTGACCTGGCTGCAGAGCTGACCTCCCTGGTTTCAAGCAATGGTTAGCACAGCAGATGGATGGACAGGGCTGGCTGTTCCCTTGGGAGAGCGTCTCCCAGCTTCTGCACAAGAAAACACAGAATCCAAACTTTGTAATTGAGAGGGATTCTCTCACATCTTTGCAACAGAAGAAATCCGGGAGCAGGGGGAGAAGACATTTGTAAGATTTATTAACCATGCTATCGTGCATCTCTCTTTGGAAACTATCAGGAGAATTCAATGTGATCAGAGCTACAGTGTTAACTCCTGTTTAGCTTGTAGACAATGCCTCCATATCTAGCAAGCAGATCTCTAAAAGGCAGAGCCTGGGGACAAAGAGAATACTCCTAAGAAGTCAGTCACACAAACCCCATGACCTATGAAGTCAACAGGGGAATGTTTAGAGAGACCTGCACAGATCCAGGTGGTGCTCCAACTGCAAGGAAAACAACCACCAGAGGAAGTGGTTCCCAGAAGCAGGATTCAGTGATGCCTGCATGCAACAGCACTATTAATACCACTGTCCAGGCCTGTTGGTGGGCAGTGGAAATGAACACAAATGCAGAATGAATGGATGCTCAACAGGAAAGGCAAAACAATACCTAGACCTCTGCAGCTGGCTAAATGGATGCAAATCTTTTTCCCCCCTCCCTTCTTCTCCAATCTAAGGAGCCAAACCCTGCTTAGGACAGAAATGAAGGCACACATTATCACCTCCCAGTCTCGGTTTGAGCGTGGTTCCCACCATCAGATCACCATATGAATCAAAGCAGCTCGGTCTTTGCTGAGGGCCAGAGCTGTGGCGTGTGTTGCAGACTGGAAAGTGAGCTACACGAAGAGGAGTGAGGCGGGGAAAACATGTGAAGCACATGTCTGCACAGTGCACGCCTTTAAACGCTTATCTGACTCTCCTTTTCCTGAACATAGATTAGCGCACACAAGAAAGAAAAACAGTTGCTGTGAATTTTCTGTGTGCTTGTTCAATTTGCTCAAGAATGGTAGGAACAAGCGAAAACAGAAGCGCTGAACTGGAGCGTTCATAAGGAAACCACTTGCGCCTTCTGCTGGAATCCAACAGCCAACTTGGTGTCTGGAAAATTACTGGAAATGTTTCTTAATTAAAAAGAAAACATAAGAAGAACCAACATGTTGAAAAAGGCAAGTTATTTCTCCAGAGTGGAGGATGCAGCCAAATTTCCACTAATAGCATGTACACGCCTCCGAGAAACAACCGTGTTCCTTGTTTCGGGGAGGAAAAGCTTCCTGGCTGTAACTGAATGCAAGACTTTCTGCAGTCTTTGGTGGAAAGTACGAGGATAGATGGGAGGAGAGCTTCTCACCAGGCTGATTTCCTCTATCACTGCAGAGTCCCCCAACTGCCAGAAAGTAAGATTTCAAGATTTGATTTTTGCCATTTGAATACCAGTCAAACAAAACACAAGGTGGTAATAAACCAAAGGACAGCACCTCTCTGTCTTCACAAGAAGAAGGGTGGAAGGTGATCAGCTTGAGAAAAACTACGGCCGATCACCAAGGAGGATGATTTCTTTGCAACTCTCCTTCCCTACTGCTTAGAAACTGAAAAGGCTTTCAGGACATGGGAATCCCTACAATGGCTCTTGACAGTACAACCCAGCTGTCCCACCGATGTGGGGCATTAATGGTGCATGGGATGAAGACTACGATGCTGCAGTTCCTTTACCAGCCCACACTACAAACAGGACCCTTTGCTGGCACAGAGGCCAGACACGAATCAGACTTGGTGAAAAACAGGATCAACTTGCCAAACCCATGAGGTTTGATCCAGTTGCTCAAGATCTGCCTCTATCCAGTAAAATCTATTGCCTCTGACACAATTTCCTGCAAAGAAGGGAAAAACGCGATTAGTGGTTTGACGGAGCAGCGGTGGCTTCTGGACGGCAGCAGCGCCTGCAGCGCTGATCGGAAAGAAAAGAGTCGGGATTCTAGAAAAGAAATTCATACATTAAAAATTAAAAGATGATCTGAACAACTTCACCTCTTTTTGCTTCAAAACGCTGTCTGAAAATTGCGGTCAGTTGTAGGGCACTAGTCCTTCACCTGGAGCGCAGAGCTAACGGGCTAATGTGCAGGTGTAGGCTCAGCTTCCCTGCTGCTGCAAGTGAACAGATGGGTCCAGGGCCAGGTCTTCCCTCTGGGACTGACTCCTGCTGTTCACCCCAGGCCAGGCTCCAGGGAAGGAAGAAAGCACGGGGTACTTTCTAAAAATTGGCTACGCTTGGCAAACCCACCAGGCACGGTGGGTCAATGGAAAGCCATTTCATATCAGCTCTGGCTTCCTGGCATTGATCTACTGAGGCTTTTGCTTCCTGTAGGGAATGGATAACGATTAATGTAGGAGACGTATAATTTTAAGAGATTTGATAATCACCACTGATATCTGGGTGCACAAGAGGCCAACTGCTCCGCTGGCTGGTCTGTGAAGGGTGTGCTCTCCCTCACATTACCTCCCCTGTGAAAAGCTAATGCTTATTTTTTCTTTAACAGGTTTATTGTTCACCACCAGTGCTCCTTGAGCAGCCTTTCTCTGTTGGGAGTGGAAACATGAAGACACAAGAATAAAAGGAGCAGAGCAATGCGCTTAAAGCGTCACTGGTGCAGCTCGTGGCATCCCTTCCTTGAGTGAAGCCACGCGGTTGTTCCAGTCAATGCTCAGGAGCAGATTGCAAGAGGGGCTCTGGTCCTTCTTAGCGCTGCAGTGCAGGGTGTCACCCTGGGAATGATCCAAACCTTGACAGCTGTTTCACATCTCTGTCTTATTAGGGACAGGGAAAATGGGATAAACCACGGTTATGGTATTACATGGGTCAGCTATGATTCATGTAAGGACGCTGGTATTTTGCGGCTTGGAGACAAAGAGACACTGTCATAGTGAAAAATCTCATTTTTTGCCCGTGAAAAAATAGACTGGCTAGAGTCATGAGCAACTATGAGATTATCATAATTTAAAGGCTTTAATGGAAAAATCACCATTTTTAATACAGCTTATTTCCTTTGTGCATTAGACAGTGCACTGCCCAATTGTTCTCATTGTTCCTCATGCTCCAGCCATTCATCTTCCCCTCAACAAACCCTTGCAAAAACAAGTAAGAATTTTTTAATGAAGTTTTAACATTTAATAAAATAATATACTCACAATAATGTAGTCCAAAGCAGGAGGAGATCGGGTGAAAACAAGTAGGTAGTAACCATTTCATCCAACCAGGACAGTTTTTTTCATGGAAGTGCCCACGTATTTTTAGAACATTATACTATCATATTTATAGCCTCTCAATTAGAACAAAAATAGTGAAGTGCTTTTATGGTTCTGTGTTTTGCTTGCAAGGATCACTATCCAACTAGAGAGCTGGACAATTCAGAACTTTTGCACTACTTCAAGTTTTAAAACTGTTTACCACAAAGTTATGCAAAGCACTAACCTTTCCACAGCTCAGCCTTTTCATCTGGGTAGCAAAACTATGATGCTCCTCTCCCAACAAGTGGAAGCCAAAAGCTTTAATTCCTTGCTTGTGAAGTAGTGCTACTTGTACCTGAATACTTTCTTCTTCTTTGGACCCACGATTATCATAAATTTTTAGACAATGAGTTAAGTGTTGGAAAGGGAAGATAGCAGTGCCACAGTGGGAGGCTACCATTTTCAAACATTTAATATTAAACTAATTGAGCACTTCTGAATTTTCTCAAGTCTTCTCTCATAATTTCTTCTCCAGAAGAAGCCTAATTTACTAAACATCCAGGTCACTGTTAAAAACCAGCCTATTCTCAGTTGTCATCACACAGTAATCAGAGCATAACCACATAGTTTTACATGCAAACGAGCCCCATACTGATGAGCTGTTGGAATCCCATGGTTAGATCTAATGTCATTACATTAACACTTTGTTAATACTACCATTTAATTTAAGCAGCTGATCACAGATATAAGCAGTGCTCTAAGATTATTCCTATTTTGTTTTAAATAATTTCCAGCTTTTCCTGCAGTTCTCTCTTCAGACTGCTCACAAGCGCTGTAGGAGAAAACCCTGCTCATTTGTCAGCAAATCATACAAGCTACTGAGCTTGTTTGGGAGATGTGAAGGGAAGCAGACAAGCAAATGTGAAATGAAAGATCTGGTAAAGGCTATCTTCTAGAAGAAAAATAATTAAGGAGCTGCAGCCACTGTTCCACATGTTTGACTAAATCCATGTATTTTGGGGACAGCATCTCATTATTTCTCCAAAGGCCAGATTCAGACAGCAGCCTTTAATCGACTCATCCACATCGCTGACATTATGCAACGGAACAAAAAGACTTTGCAGCTCCAACGTGCAGCCTGGGGAACATGTAGGTCAAAGGAGTGAGCCTGGGCACACAGGCCAGCTCTCCTTTGTCAAGCCCTCGCCACAAATGCCAACACCAGTGGCAACACCAGTGGGTACAGAGTCACGAAAGCCACACCTTCCCTGTGCTTCACTGAGTGAGACTGCCACAGTTTTTCTCACCTGGCTGATTACTACACGAGTTCAAAAGCCTCCAGAAGAACCTTCACCTTTACCTGAGACCGAGAGGGTAAAGCACAGAATTTGCACGCGTGTTTCACCGACACCAATACTCACACGTGTTAAAAGTGCAGAGAGCAACTCACCGAGTGCACAGGAAAGGAGCTGTGCCGGTTGAGAAAGGAGTTAGAGACTGACATAGTGAGGCCCTGAGTGGCACCGGTGTCCTCGGGGGTGAAGGGCACTTTAGTTTGCTGGACACAGTAGGAGACAGAAGAGAAAGAAGAGGCAGCATAGGAGGCCTGCTGAAGAGGGGGAAGAAAGCAAGAGAGAGGAGACACAAAGAAAGAGCACAGAAAAGGCTATGAATAAAGGATAAGAAATGCTAACTGTAAAACAATGCATATCATGGCTTGCTAAACAAACAGCTATTCATGCAGTTCATCAGAGCCAGACACACCAATATGCCTTTCTTGAGCTCAAGAGGCATGAAAAAAATCACAGTTCAAATCCTCTTTGTTTCACAAATCCCTTAAAAATAAACTATCCCCCCAAGCCCTCCCAGTTGACCTATGGACAGCTGCTGCAGGGAGAGGCAAGCTGCTCCCCACTGCCCTTTTTCACCCCCCATGGCACTGGGGGGCAGATGCCCAAAGGAGGAACTGGCTCTTGCTTCTGGCTGCTAAGCAGCCAGTTCTAGCAGATTGCTATTTTTTGTGGCAACCTGCAGGCTGAGAACTTGGTCTCTCTGGTGTGAGCTGTTGGACTCTCACTGGTAGTGCCGAGATATCAGACACCAGTGATGTCCAGCCTTTCTCAATCCAGTTCAGAATTATGTATCATTTGGACAAGATGGAGATATTACACTGTAAGTAACAAATACTATTAAGGAATTTCTCCCAGATTCCACTCTAGTAAGGAGCCTGAGGGAGGCTAAGGTCTGGATGGACTTTCTCAGCTCTGACTCCTTGAATATAATGTATAATGTTTCATAAATAAGGTCTGAAGCTCAGAAGAAAGGACTTCCTAATTATTATTTTACAGAGAAGTCCAGCCAGCAAAACCTGTCTACTGCTAAAGCAGCTGATGCCCATGTGATTTACTACTTCAGAAGCTCTCATGGCAGCAGGAGCAGAGGAACAAAGAGTCTGGTGGATTTTACAGTGGTTGGTGAATGAGGCATCATCTGCTTGCACCACTTTCCCAACAGAGATGAAGGTAAGGGTGGGAGGCTGCACTTGAAGAAACCTTTGCTTCAGGGGACTGTGAGCAACACCTTGATGGTATCAGCTTGTAAAACTACAAGAATGCCCAGCAGGCAAACCAGTGACATCTCGGCTGCCTGGGTAACTATTAAGGGGCAGCAAAGAAATGCTTCACTTCAGCTGACAAGTTCAGAAAAGGAGCAGAATTTCCCTTCTGCACAACAGCTACAGTAAATCACCCAACCTCTCTCATGACTGTGTAGAGCCCGTCACCTCTGGAAACTATCCCTAAGGTGTAGTCACCTTTAGGAGCAGGAGGTAGGGTAAAGGACAACAAAGTACAAGTGACAGTGCAAGGATCACACTGACAAGGGGACCACAGACTCCAGAGAACTCTCTGACCCTTCAGAGAGGAGTTCTCTACACTCTCTGGTGCTCCCACAAAGGACCACAAAGGCATTTAAGGTTTCATCCCCACAAAGCAATAATGCATAATGCTCAGTTTAGTTTAGCTGGAAATGTCACTTTATCTTTTTACGACTCCCACCTGCATCACGGGAATGCAGTTATGCAAATCTCAAAATTACAGTTCTTGGTTGCTTTTCTCATTTGATTAAGAAGTAACAGCTTGGGACAGTCAAACCTTAGCATAGATAACATGAAGAAATATTGCAACAGTCGCCCTCCTGATGCTAAAACCATGGGCTCTGTTCCCACATTTCCACCTGCTGTGTTAAAGTCATGGAGTCATGGCCAATTTCAGTTAACTACAGCCACACAAAATATTTTCCTTTCTTAAATAGTTAATTAATATAAACAAACCCCCTAAGGTTAAAAAAAAAAAAAGGTAAGAGAAAGGAAGACCCTTAAAGGACAAAATGCCAGCTCTACTGGAAGCAAAATCGCTGCTGCCACCACTGAGGCCAGGATTCCATCCCCCACGTGGAAAACAGTGCTGTTGAACCCACCTCCCACTACACATGCACTTGTGGACGTGCCTTTTTGTACCAGCAGAACACTGAAAACCAGGTAAAATCCTGAATCACACAGGGGACTAATGCAGAGAAAACATGCACGAGTTAACTAATGGCTCTACCAGAGTTCTGTGGCTCCAGCAAAGACTGAGCCATAAAAGCAGTTATTATGTTTTAAACGGTTATTATTAGTGGCATCCTTGACAACAGTTTCAAAACAGCATTGGGAGCAACAGAGCAGCAATCTCTAGAAAATTGCATTGCCCAGCGTGTCAAAATCTTCAAAGCAGTTGTCATTACACAAGACTGGAGTCTGGCACAGGCTCAGCCACACCATGTGGAAGAGCAACATTTTGTTTTTAGGGCATTTTAGGACTTTCAGAGTTTGTGGGGAACAGTCTGATCGTGGGGCTGGGAAGGATCTCAAAGTAGGTGATGGAAAATGCCTAAAAACACGTTAACAAGATGACAAGGAGCATGATGTGGTAACACCAACGAGGCATCCTCCCAGCACTGCAGCCTGTCAGAAACAGGAATAGCCAGAACAGAGCTGTTCCTGGGAGGCTGAGGGCACTGCAGATGTCACTCACCAGCTGCCGCTGCTTCGGTGGGAGAGCAGGAGGAGGTGCCAGATCTTGAGAGGCGTCTAAGCTGGTAAAGGAGTCATTGAACCCATAGACTTCCATGAGGTGCTTGTTCTTCTGCTGGTAAATGTGCTCGTTCTGAGGGGTCTGGTAGAACATGGACGGCTGTGGCTCTGAGTAATCTTCCACAAACTGCATGTACGCCATCACTGCAATGCAAAGAAAGGTCACACTCACTGCTCCTGCTCTGCGTGCTGCGGCTGCAACGAGCAGTCTCCAAGTAACACAAGAGTAAGGCCGTGCTGCTGTCAGCCGGGCTCTGCTGCAGCAGGGGAGCAGCAAGACACCCGTGATGTGTCACTGACACACTCAGCTGCTGTCCACCTTGCAGGAAAGGATCTGACTGTCCCACCCTGCAAGGCAGTGCACAAGAAACATAATCACAGGGCACAGACACATCCGACAACAGTTTAAGGAGCCAGTGAGGGCTCCAAACAGCTACTTGAGAAGTCTGATTCACTGACGCTGAGCCCAGAGGCCTTCCCCAAAGTAACCCACGGTGATTTTGAGAATATTTCTCAAGAGCTAATGGCCAAAGTCACCAAAAAACCAAAATAAGCTCAGTCTGCTTTCTAGGAGACACAAATCTTCTTGTACAAAGATGCAAGCTCTATAGTAATTCCCGTGCCTATAATAAGTCTCATCTGTTAGTCAGCAGGATTTCTAGGAGAAGCATGACAGCAAGCTCCTAAAACTGTTGTTGGAGAACATCAACTCGTGAGACTGGGTGTACCTCTCCCTCAGCTATTTATATGCTGCTGCAAGATACTTACCTTCTAAAAGTGCCACTGACCATGCCTCAGCTCACATCCAACACCCTTTGCTCCCAACCCTTTTTAAAGTGTCTTTATCATCTCCAGTTCTTGAATCCAACTGATTTCAACGCTTTTCTGAGATAGGCTTCAATGGAAATATTAAATGGGATCTGATCTCATTTAGATGACCTTTCCATCTGTACAATATCCTTCCAAAACCTATGAAAAAACCCTACGCAGGTCTGCCTCTACAGCTCTGACAGAGGATTAGTTACTGCTGCAATGTTTCAGTGTCAGAGGGGGAGAATGACACCCAGCATCATAAAGAGACTATTACAAACCGCCAGAATTACTAAGGATCAGAAATGTTCTTAATAAATGTAAAATAAATAAAGAACTATCTTCCATATACCCAAGAACAGGAGAAAGAGCTGTATTTAAGCATCACTAAAAGGACTAACCAAGGCTGCCAGGCACGAGAGACTCTGTTCTCATTCCCCCCTCCCAGTAAACCAGCAGTTGTCAGTGTTTGTACGTCTGGGCATTAGGTGGCAATTACTCAGCTTCTGCTGGCATTTCAGTTGTACAGCTGAAATGAATGGATGACTTCAGTGGAAGCTCTAAATACAATGACCCCAGTGCAGTATTTGCACGTGGGGAAGCTGGTTCCCACCCTAGCTGCAAGGCAAAGCCCTCTGTTCACCTGCCAGTGCAGCTCTATGGGCCAGCCTGCTGCAAACAGGATGCAGCCGCACAAATGTGTCAGCAGGAAGAAGTTGCTTTGCACCTGTTTTTTGCACCTTTTTTAAATTTTTTTTTCAGATTTCCTCTCATATTTTAAACTCCATTTAGAAATGGAGCTAACCCAGCTGCCCCTTCCCACAGAAGGATATTCCTCCTTCAAAAAAATAGAATAAAAAGAAAGAAAGAAGAAGGAAAAAAAAAAAAGGTTGTGACATTCAGAGCACAGGAAACCTCAGCTGATGGATTTCGATCCTGACCGGTAACACCTGCTGTCCCCATCCTGTGACCTGCAGAGTCCTGCCACTGGACAACCTGTGTCCCGCAGCACTGCCAGCTCCTGCACAGCTCTGCCAGGGCTGCTGAAATTCTGCCCTCCAACACCCCCTGCTAACCGAGCCTCGCTCCTCTTCCTCCCCCAGCCGCCCTCCTGCCTTCCCAGACCCGTTTCACAGACGTTAAGTCCCCACTCTTGCTGGTTCAAACCTCTCCTTCTCAAAGGGAGCGTGACAGAGGTTTCAAAGTGCGTGCACACGGTGCTGATGTGTTTGTGCCCACTCGTCTGCTGGTGTCAGCACCCACGTTAAAGCCAAAATCCAGTTTGCTCAGGCCCATGAATTTCAGCCTAACAGTGAAAAGAAGCATGTTCTGCCAATATTCTCCTATTTGAAATCATGGTGAAGAAGTCTCAGTGGAGAAAATACAGAACTGCTGAAATACTGTTGTAAAATACCAGCACTTCAGTTGACTGAGGTACTCCTGGTAACAGCCATGCCCTGAAAAATGCCATGGTATTGTAGAACAACTGCAGAGGGTATGATCTAAAGAAGGCTTATCAAAGATATTTCTCTAGCAGCAAAAGTGAACCAATGATCACGACTCCTTGGAGAAATGTAGAGGACAAGAGCTTGAGGGAAAAGATCCCATTTTGAGAGCTCATCAACTGAGCAGGATAAAAGCCAAGTCAGGCTTGGCAGACCTGGCACAATGCAGCAGACACTGCTAAATTCAGAGCAACTCTTTATCGTGGAGTTATCTACAAAAACAGCGCTTCACTTAACAGCCAGATCCGAAGGCAACAGCGAGGACGGGCAGCTGTGAGTCGCTGGGTTCAGCCACCTGTACGACACCAAGCGCTGGTGGAAAGGGTATCGCGTTAGATGCTTGTGATTAATAGTAAAATTAAATTACTGTAACTCAAGGTAGTAAGGCTGGGTGCTGTTGAGAGCCTTAACTCAATCTGTAAGGGAATAATGAAGAGCTCTTTTATCTCAGCTCTTTATGAGGCTAATGCATCCCATTGTCACGGCAGCTCCCCTGCCTTGCTTGTTACAACTAGTCCAGGGCAGGTGAGCACGTCTCTGCTTCTACTTTGTCATCTTCTCTTTTTAGGTGAAGCGAAAAACAGTTTGGATGGTGAAATATGAAGCTGGCTCAGGAGTAGAGACTGCAGCGTGCAAATTAAAATGGGCATCACTAAAAACCTGCCAATCTTGACCAGGAGAGTAAGGGAGCAGGACCGCTGCTGAGATCACTGTTTGCAAAGGGTCTTCTCTCTTCCCCCTCCCTCCATCCCTTCCCCTCTCTGCTGCGTTTTTTATCAAGGCAGAAATTTAAAAAGCAGATGGGAAATTACATCACCAGCTCAGATCAGCCTGCACACCCTGCAGTGACTCTGTGCAGAGGGAGGGCTGGGGGCTGCAACCTCCACGGTGTGCAGCTGGGGTGGAGTGACACAGTCTCAAGTCAGCATCCCAGGAGAGAAGGGAGGCGTGAGAGAGAAACCTCTCCCTCCACATGCCCAGCTTATGTCAGTTCTGAACCCAGACAGAAAATATTTGAAATAAAAAAAAACCCAACACCAACAACATAAAAATCTCAGAAGGAGGCTAGGAACACCTTCCCAGCAGTCTGCCTGCAGCACCTTGGCTGTCATTTTTGAAGGAGCTAAAGCTGCTCAGGGATTTCTAGCACACACCAGTTC
>JANHFX010026599.1:31268-52109 GCA_027560015.1 Chloroceryle amazona | reverse complement strand
GGTAGAAGTCACAGGTATTGCTCAGAGAGCACCAGCAGCGCCCGAGCCAGCTCGCTGTGCAGCCAGGGAGAGCAGCTGCCAGCTCTGGAACCGGCACTCGACTGCCAGAGAGCAGAGAAAGTGACAAGCGACCTCTTGTCAGGAAAAGACCCTCGGACTGGTGGCTGCTGGAGGCTGCAAGGAACCGCTGGAAGATGATCAGTGTTGAGGTGCATCTGCAATGTAGGTGAGGCACAGCAGCGTCAGATGCGGACGGCTCACTGGAGCTCTGGCCCCACTCCTGGCACTGGGTCAGCAGCCTGTGTTCCAACCCGCCCTGCACCAGCACAACAGATTTGTGTGCACGGGCAAGAGCCAAAATAATGGAAATTCTTAAGCTATCCTGCACATCAACTCACTGGAGAAGTCAAGGTCAAATGAGCCGGGCTTTGCTGTCACCTCTGGGAGGAGAGCTGTTTTTCAAAGAGCTCGCATTATCCGCTGGCTAAGCCCAGTCTGCCCTCAGCGTGGTTCCTGCAGTTAAATACCAGCTGCTTACAGGGCACCAGGCTGCGTTTTGTTCCTCCTGACAGGGAGGGAGACATGAATAAGGGCCTCACCGCTAGTTTCCAAGCTGTTTGGGGGGAGGATCTCGTTATTTCTGACCCTGGGCTCTTCATGGCAGAAGCTGCCCCATGTCTGTGTCTCGTACAGCAGGAGCATGATGCTGGTGCTCAAGCAGAAGTCTGGGGTAATTTGCCCTTAGCAGAGTAACATGTACTCTCACGGCACAATAAATTAACAATAATTTCATGCCAGACTAAAAGCCTTATCACTCCTCTGTTTAAATTATACAGAAGTCAACTCTTGGAGGTCCCTCTGAGCACAGCTCACAGCAACACATGCTGTTAAGCAGGGTTTGCTGTGTATTACCAGTAAAAAGACCATCAAAGTCTCTGCAGCAACACTTCCTGCCAACTACCAAAAGATGACCCACAACAAAGGGACTACAACCAAGTCCCAGCTCTGTGAGCACTACATCTTTTAAATAAATTCATGCATCTCCTTAGGATCCCAGGAGTTTTTTGGGGCTGTGGATGCCCAACCTATGTGATTACACAAGAATATCTGCATGCAGCAGCCTCCGGGCAAAAAAAAAACCCAAATCCTCAGTGCTACCATACAGCCTGAGTAATGTCTTACTGCCCTTTTAATGTTGAAAAGAAAAGTAAAACTAACAACCACAGATCTGCGGTGCGATACACTGTGGAGTAAAGACAATTTAAAACAAGTTCTCAGTGTCACATGAATGCAATTAAAACATCCACAGAGGTCAGGTATCAGCCCAAATACTACTAGAAGCTTTGCAGCAAGGATGCTTTATCAAACCATCAGAGCTGACAACACATCAGGCAACAGCTCCAGCTCCTACCTTTCCTGTCAAATGCAAGCTGATCAATACTCCAAAAGCTTCTGATAGTGCCAGATGACAGATGACAATTAACTCCATTCTAACATCAAAGAAAATTCACATACAAGGCCTTCGTATTGAGGTTAATTGTTTTTAAGTAACTGCTTGACAGCTCATACGATAACAGAGAACAAAGACATGGGGCTGGAAGAGAAAAGCAAACAGCTCTGGTCACTCTTTCAACTGTGAAATCACTTCTTACCTAAGATTCACCCAGGAGTCTCCCTCTAAAGCTGCCTACGTGTCCAGAGGTGCATCTCCCTGCATCCATCCCAGTCTGCGTGGTGTAAAACCACCTGGGCCCAGCCCTCAGTACCAATAAGCAGAGCCCACAAGGACCTGATCCTGAAGGACAGAGTCTCTGGATCACAGCTCCTTGCAGCTGGTACTGCAGGCAAGTTATTTTGAACAGCTCGAGCCATTACAAACAGCCTGGGCTATGCACAGTGCCAACATTTGTTTCCTTTTTGTTGCCTACAAACAAACATCTGAGGTCCTTTTTATCTGCTTTCAGAATCTTTTAACTGCTTGCTTACCAGAGAGGGACAAGGATGACTTCCTGAGTACGGGGACACAAGTACAAGAAGCCCCTCACTTTCAGGTGGGTCAACCCCCAGAGGGCTCTGTGTGTGGACTGGTCACTCAGGGATAATGGAAACACTTTTAGCCAATGCACTTTTTAATAACCAGTGCCTGGCACAGTAGAGTGCCATAGGGCAGGACACAACACTGGCCCTGCTGCACAACACGCCCATCTCATTTCTACCTTGTTCTCAGTGAAATGACTATAAAGTGAGAAATGAGTCTGGCGGCCAGCTCAGCACTTTCCAGTCAGCTCCTGACTCGGGCTGCCAGCCATACAGTGAAACACTGGTGATCCAGCTCCTGTACACGCTGCCTCCTCACACGACACACAACTGCAAAGCCAGTGACTATTAAACTAACATCTGCTGCACCTCACTACACTGTACCCAGCCCTCCCTGGCAGGTCAGTATGGCTGCTTTTCTGGCAAGAGGTTTCCCATGTTTTCAGCCACGAACTTTAAGGAAATGGGAACACGGCCGTGAGTTTGAGTCGCAGTCGGAGCTGGAGTGCCAGGAGCCTGGCCGGGGACGGCGAGCCTCCGCATTTCGAGGCTGCTCATTTTAACGATGTGGGAAATTCTTAGGCATGCAGAGGAAATGAGATCCCGTAGCAAAGCAGCAGTACTGGGCGCCAGGTTAATAGTGTTGTCTTGCACGGTTATGAGGGTGACTATGTTCCAATTACCAACTAACTACTCTGGCACCGCTCGGTTTTGGAGAGAAAAGCAGCCCTTTCTCTGAGCTCTTGGAGAGTACCCAATTCTTTTCTGCAGTGGGAAAACATTCATAAAACAGGGGCGGAAGGAATGGACATTAAAAGGGAGGACAAACCAGGAAGATCAGCAAGGCAGAGTGCCTCAGAGATTCACACTCGGGCAAGCAGAGAAGTAAATGGTCTCACTATAGTAATGAAGATGCTGCATGATGCCAGCCCTCCTGGGCCTGGATCATTCCTGCCTCTAAGAGTCACACCCTGTCTGCCAAAGGACTGACATTCCCTTCTGTGCCTCTGACACCGACTAACTGATTTTGACACTCAGCCTCATGTAAGCAAGGGCATTACCTTGGGGGTCATCCATATTTAGTGGTCATCAGAAGCATGACAACTACAAGGAAAGGGAAAGGTAGAAGAACTTGCTTACTGTGTTTGTTTTTCTTCTCTGGCAGAGGTGGTGGCTTCTCTGGGTCACTGTTAGAATCTGGAGCAGCGAAGTCAGCAATGAATTCAACCGGTGCTGAAGAGTTTCCTTGCTGGAAAGGCAAAACAGCAGCAAACGGCGTGAAGGGTACTGATGGGACAGACACTGCATTCTGCAGGTCATCCTCTGAGATGTT
Organism: Chloroceryle amazona; assembly: GCA_027560015.1. Classification (NCBI taxonomy): domain Eukaryota; kingdom Metazoa; phylum Chordata; class Aves; order Coraciiformes; family Cerylidae; genus Chloroceryle; species Chloroceryle amazona. The sequence goes on along the minus strand of JANHFX010026599.1, from coordinate 48,739 downwards.
ATCGTATTGGGAAGGATGCCTCTCATAGGACACCCTGCAGCTGGAGTTATCTGCAGTCTGAGAGGCTGCGCTCCTCCTCTTCTTTTCTGGTAAAGCTGGAGGAGTCTCTGTTGCCTGCGCTGCTCCTGAGAGGCTGCAGAATTCCAGTGGAGAAGAGCTGCCCTGTGGGAGCTGGAAAGCATGTCCATGGAAAGGGGAGCCAGACTCCCCCAAAGACTCTGGCAATGGGCTGAGGATACCTGGCACCTGCTGAGGTATCTGATCAGCGTTGGAGAGGTCCTGCTGCAGGAATTCATAGTCTGGATCATAGTGATCCGATTGATCTGGTTAAACAGAAGAGACAGAAAATGATGCATGAGTTTCTCTCTTTTCCTGTTCAGCCCTTCTCAATTCTTCCCCTCCCATTCCATCAGCTAATTAATCAGTTCATTTAATCAGTGGTACTTCCTTGCAGCAGGGACCATCTTGCTACACCTCCTGTAACATCCAGCTTTAACAAAACTCTTACCATTATTGATTTACACTAGCAAAGAAATAATAATAATAATAATAATAATAAAACAATAGGTAGATCATTTCAGAAATTATTTATGTTTCATATTCAGATGTTTGTTTTCTTTCCCAACACCTAGAAACAGCATCACTGTGGTCTACTAGAACTGTCATTTCTGCAGACAAGGTTGAAATCAAGAAAACATTCCACTTGAGAGCTGAATTGAGTTTGAACACAATCATCTCTAGCTGGGGAAACACATTCCCCTGGGCTTTTTCCTATCCAACAGAATATAATTCTGCACAGAGCCACCTGCAGCTCCTACAAGATGACAGTTGCAAGCACAGTCCATTTACTTCTGCATCACAGCTATGACAGCTCCCAAATGAGAGCAAAGGGGGCTCCTCCAGTGGCCCTGGACACCCCCGCCCCCCACTTACCTAACGTTTCACAGCTTGTGTTGCGGGAGCACTGACCACTGTCACGGTCCAGAGAAGAGAGTTGCTCGTCAGACTTGCTGAGTTTGCCTATGCTGCTGCATGGTGAGAGGCGAGGAGATTCTCCCCCATAGGAGTGGCTTCCACCCGACAACCTCCTCTGGGCATAGCAGTCGACATCAAAATCCTTAAGCAAAAAAAAAAATTAAATCAAATCAGGGTCACTGTTGACAGCTCGCCAGCAAGCAAGAGGCAGCTGAAGAAGAAAACATCTCCAGCTGCATTAAGAAAGCCGGGAGGGGAGAGGCTCAGTGCTGCTAACCCTCTTTAGTTAGACAAGCTCATCAGGACCACAGAAAACCTCTGATCTGGGAAACGGCCTGTTCCAGGGAGCTCTGTGTGTTCCCTATTCCAGGCACAGTGTGCTGTGACCCACACTGGACTTTACAGGTGCTGAGAAGATGACTGAGTTCCTCACCACTACACACGTCCAACGACTGCTTGTCAAGATGCTGACACTCGGTAACCAGACTGAAAATTTTCTCATTAAATAACTGGGGCTTTAGCAAATATTTGCTTAGCTTAGGTGCATGCCCAGGGAAAATAATCTCTAGTGGGATACAACTTCTGTGCCTATGGCTACATTCCTATTTTGGAAATTACCTCAAACTTACCAGCCTATGAGTGAACCCCTTGATTATTCCCACTCCTGTGAAACAACCCAACTGGGACTGTACTGGGAACTGAGGAACCGCCACAGCTCTATCTGGGTCAGCCAAACGACTGCAGAGGCTCCCTAAGCCAGAGCTGAGGCTTTGGGGATGAGGACAAGATCTGATTTTGGTGCAATTTAGTATGATTCAGGTTCTCACTGCTGAGTTAGTAAGCTGCTGAATGTGTAAAGCTAACTCAGCTATTTACAACCTCATAAACCCCAGACTAGCACGAGTGATGGAACATGATTAACATGCAGAGTCCCAACTTTTCTGTTACTCTACCAGAAAATTTACAAGTTTTCCCAAAGGACCAGCAATGGCCAGAACAAATGGTTAAACTACTGCGTGGGTTAAAAGATGGTTTAAATGGTGACTGGATGAAGATGGACTTCTGATCTCAATATGCCACACGCTCCCTTGGCCTGTAAGTAAACCATGGTGAGACCTCAGTAAGCTCAGCTGGCTGCTCTCATCTATCCACACGGCAACACACAACTGCTCCCACCATCCCACTCTGCTACAGTTCAAGGCAACAAAGTTTGAAGCAATCTGTTAATTAAATCCAACAACACCATAAAAATAAAATAAAATAAGCTATTCACATGATTTCCTCTGCTGATGTTCTCCCCACTACACCTCCTGCTCTGGAACTCTTGGGTATGAGGCTGTTTGGGACGAGCAGAGGCACACAGGAACTGCCTGGCTGCAGGTCACAGCATCTCTCTGAGCTTTTGCTACAGTTCCCAGCACGTTTCCCTTCACTTTCGATTTTGATGCCATTACCTGTCTGTTGATTCCAACAGGTAAACTGGACCCACTGGTGGCTCGACTCATGGGGGCCACAACTGCCACTCTGGTTGGGGACGGTGCCGACTGCCGTTTTTTAGGGGGCAATGCTGGTGGAGGGCTGCAAGAAACAACAGGCATTGATGTTTCCATTACTCTGCCAACAAAAAGACTTTTAAAAGCATCACAAGCTTGTCTTCCAGAAAGCCTTTGACTTGCCAGGTGCAAAGCTCACAGGTTCTTGTCCAAAGCTGGCCAGGAGCTCTTCAGCAAAGTGTATCTGCTAACACATACCAATTTAAGAATACTCTCACAGGTAAGCTCCTGCTCAGTGATTTATTTTTCTAAGTCTGGAAAAAATGTTGGTATTTCTCAAACAAAACCAATTGTCATTTCAAAAATTATTTCTAATGGAGCTAACTGGCTAATTATTTCCTGATAAAAGTGGTGAAAAGCCCAACTCAGTGTTTTGTTTGACCCAAATATTGCTTCCATTCACAGAATTCCCTCCTCCTCAAATCTTCCAGGTTTGAAAAATGTTCAAAGTTTCAAAAATTTACAGGATGGGAAAGGAAAAATACTCTTCTGCCCTTTTACTCTCCTGGTGAACTTCAGGGAACAAGATGTTGAGTGTTGCTCTCACCATGTGTATTAAGAGGGCCCATGTCTTGGTGTGAATCTATTTCAGATACACTATCAGCAGTAACCAGTGAGATTTTAACCACTGTACTTGTAGCTTTTACTTCTAATGATACATAATTCTGGTAATTGTCAAGCCTGCGAGGTTCCCAAGAGCACACATATTCTCTTCCTGGAAAATACCAGAAAATTTTTACATAACCCATGAGAATTCATAAAATACACAGAAGTGTGATTCTTTTTGCCAGCCACAGCCCTTGATGCTGCATTTTCAAATTAGCACGACATATATTTTTCACACCATCCACTACCACCAGTACTAGCAAAGAAAAACATCATACACACACACCAAAAACCTGCAAACTGGGGTTTTTCTCTTCCTTCTCAAAATAGAACGTTGAAACTTTCATGTGGTTACTCGTAGAACAGGGTAAAAACAACCAAGTCAAAGATTTTTTTCACGTGCTACTGACTCCTTTCACTCTTAGGCTGTTATGCTATGCAGAACAACCTGGGTGTGCAAGGACAGCCTGGTAACTGCCTGCTGGGGTTCAGAGGATGTTTCCTGTTGGATACAACAGCACAAGACACCGTGAGGTGTTCACTTAGTATTAAATAAGGTTGATAGAGATTTATGTGGTGCCTCTCATGTGTGGACCTCAGGGCATGGCACTATCCACAAAAAACAAGGAAAGGAAAACACTGCTAATGGAGGGTACTGCTCAAAACAAGACAAGAGAGAACACAGAATCATCAACAGAGTCCAGGAGCAGGGAAAAGTTACTCAGGAGGACTGGAAATTCAGAGGCATCACTAACCTTCCTCACGACCTCCCCTGCACACGTTTTGCAAGCCTGTTTTAAAAACAAGCTGGTAAGAGCCACTGGTATTCTTCAGTCAGCTGGCTGCCCAGTATTACCTGTTTTCTGCCACACGAATGCTAGGCAGAGGGGGTTTAGGAGGTGCAACTTCTTCATCCATGGAGTCAGTCAGTAGCTCACTGGATTGAGTCATGTTAGTTGTTTTGTTAAGGATCTCCATTTCTCGGTCTGTAAGGGGAAGTTCTGATGGGCTGCAACAAACAGAATGCAGATTGTGGATGATAGAATGCAGTTGGAATGCAGCACGCTGGCAGGTTGATACCTTTTTTAAATCATCTGCAATATGAGAAACACCTACAGCAGAAGGTGGAATTTGCATCTGCAGGTGGAATTCCACGTACATGCAGAATACAATGTGCATGTGTCACGGCCAAAAGATGTTTCATTGCCAGATTCTGGTATCTTCCCTGTCACATTCTCTTTAAGTGTAATGGATGAGGCCACACAAAGAACACTGTGCTGTGCTCTGTGAAGAAGAACTGAATTCCTTCATTCAACTATCAGTAGCCAGAAATTAGCCCTGAACAGATAAGACATTCTTGTCAGTGACCCACCTGTCAGATTTACATGCTGGTAAACTGGGTTTAACTGGGCTTGTGGGAGAGGGATGCTCCTGCTTTTCAATTGTGAGTCTGACCAGCTCCTGATGGATAGAGGGAAGAAAATGAGAATAGTGGTTATTTGCTGAACATTGCACTCAAACATCCTAGGACAGACAGGGGTGTGATGGCTCTAAACTTCTTGTTACCCAGGTCATAGATTGACAATGGCACCAACACAGAGAGCACTGAGCGAGGTGTCCCTGCCTGGTACAGAGACCTGCAAAAGATGCAGCTCTGCTTCTGAGGACCAGCCTGCACCCAGCAGTAGTTTAGCCATAAACCCTGGCCCTGTGGGCATTCTGCACAAAGCCACCTATGTATCTTTTTGCTGTGCTTCCTCTTTCCCCTATTGTCACAAATGTGTTCCAGTCCCCACAACACCTCAGATAACAGCAAACTGACTTTACGTATCTAAACATAAACAGATAAAGTCTTACACAGTGGAGTACTTCACCTAGACAGTAAAAAAAAAATAAAAAATTCTTTATATTTTATAAACAGGCATGTATTTGTTGCAAAAAGCAAGTTTTCTGTAAGATGCCCAACAACAAACCAAATAGTGAACATCTTTATTAAAAGGCTTGCTTCCCCTGAAGCCATCGTTTAACATGTTAGCAATGAAAGTCTTAATCATTCAAGGAACTACTGCAGTGTATCTGTTAGAGGCAGATAAGGCTCTGGATAAAAGAGATAAGGGCATGATAATCCTGAACTACAAGTCTGCCAGCAGTCAAAGAAGCAATCATTCACGCCAGAACGATGGAGAGAATATTTTATGGATGTCTGAGGCTGACAAACAGATCTCCTGCTCCAGATACACGCACATGCCCTCTTGCAGGCAGGCTGCAGAGCTGGCAGGGCTTCCTGACAGTATTGGCTTCCCAGCATATTATGCAAAGGAAACTACATGGGATCAATCTTTGTTTTTTTTTAAAGCAGCCTGAAGTTCAGTGTCATCATCCAGTATCAGCTTCATGACCATGTCTGTTGAGCTTGGAAACAACTGTCATTGCTCTCTCAATGCAGTAACTGCAAATGGAAAGTTGCTGTCATTGTCCTTCCAAGGAAGGGAAATATTCTAGTTCTTGTACTTTTTTTATGTAAGGCTCTATTTAAAGCTGAACTCCCACGGGTCATTCATCACACGCACAACAAGGGGAACCACCACAGCTGATTTTGGTTTTGATGTTCTACCTGGATTCTTGATGTGAGCTTGTGCTCAAAAATAACATACAACCAAAACCACAGCAGAAGACTCGTCTGTCCAGAAGCTGTCCTGGAAAATCCCACATGTGGGGAAGGAAGACAGAGCATGAACAAAGCACATGCAGATGTCCATGCAGGCTAATGCTATGGGGATGTTCCTGCCTGGGACAGGCAAGAGCCCTGGTGAGGAACAGGGTGTTTTTAGAAGTGCCCTGATGAGAAGAAGCACAGCACCAAGTCGACCAGGGCTGACCAGCCTGGCCAGCACACACCTCCAAGGAGGTCCATGTCTCCCTGTAGGGAAATCCTCTGCAAAAAGGAGCTAGAGACCAACAGGGCTTTTGACAATCTATCAGCTCCCCTGTGGTAATGTATGCTACGCACTATATAGGAAAGTAAAATGATTATGGCCGTTCAATCAGAGAACTACAGTGGTAACACAAATACTGAAATTAGCCCACAAATAAACTCAAATTCATCTTTTGCCAGTTATAATGGACACCCACTTGTCCACCATATGAGAGTATAGGCTACAGCAGGGGAGAAAAACAGATTTGGCTCAAAAGTATCTTTAGAATGATTAAAACTGTTGTGGTTGTGGAAAAAAGAAACAAACACCTCTGAGCAGAGACACCAAGATAACGTCCAACTGCCAGTACTTGAGAGGATCACTTTTTCCTCTAAACTTTGACAAACATCACCAGAATCCCTGGACCCTGACTTCTGCTGCTCTCCACTAAACCCAAAATAAGAACTAGCATTTAAAAATCAAGCCAAGATCATTAGTGTACACACAACTGAGCCAGATGCACATTATGCTATTCCTTATCAGCAAGTAAAAAGATTCCTGCAGCAGTAATTAGAAATAATTAAAGCTGCTCCAAAAACTTATGCTACTTCAGCAAGCTGGAAATTCCAAAATGAGATGGATTTTTAAGAAGTTACGTAATCAAAACAAGGTGTGTTTTTTTTTATTTTCCCTTTTTATATATGCCTAGCAAGGCACTAAAACCTGCAATCAAAACAGCAAGTAACACAAGTGAACAAGTGGCTCCTTGATGCTCAATTCTGAAAATAAAGGGGGAAGTAAACACTGAAATGTGGAAGTGGATCTTGCATGATCTGCCAGAAAACCAAAAAAGGCTCTCCACAGGAGAGAAGTGTCCAGCTTCTCAGTTCTGCTTCCAGATCTGAAAGGCAGCTTGGCCCTTCTAAAATAAACCTTGTTCCTCGCTATGCAGGCAGAGATGAGTGCAGGCCACTTCCAAATGCTGACCTCTTGATGGGCAGACATGTTCTCCTTGACCCAGACAGCCACACATCTGCTCTAACCATGCTCCAAACTGACCAGACATAAGCCAGCACCAACTGGAAGGCCAAAATAACTTTTAGTCTAACAACAAAGTAGAGACTGATATAGCCATGCCACTCAGGCTTAGCACTGTATGGACACGCCTGCGTTGCTCCCAGGCTGTGCTGGCTCATGGAGTGGGCATCCAAGCCCTTCCACCCATCCCACGGGCAGCCTGGAAGGGGTTTAAATAGGGCTTAAAGTGAAAGGACAGCGGGTGTCCAAGTCTCGTGCAGCAGGACTATGCAGCTCCATCCCGGATCTGGCGATACCGCGGCTCTCCCCAGGATTGTGCAGATTCATTGAGTGCTAACAGAGGGAACTGTCTCACTGTTTGCTGGGGTATTACAGTTCAGATTCCACAGATTTTCACATACTGCAAATTGCTGCTGAATTCCACCAGCACCAGCATCTGGGACTCGAGGCTAAACTCTTTTTTTTTTTTTTTTCTATCCTGCTGTGCAAATTTAAGACCGGCTTTCCTTTTCAAATCTGGAGCTTAAAGTTAAAAGGGCATATTGTGCAAAATAATCCTGGAAAATCTGTCTTCTTTAGGTGAGATGGAAATGTTCTGTTTCAGAGATGTTTGTTTAAAAGGCTCAATAAGTAGTAGTAGATTTTAGTATCTGTGTTTGGGTAACGTTAAAGAGACACGCAGAGCATGCAAACACCACATCAAGACTCCTGAAAATACCACAGCCAAAGCCTTGGAGATGCACTTCATTTTTGCATTCGGCTCCAGTTAGTAAAATCTAAGCTGAGTTTTAGTGAAAAGACGCTGCTCCCGATGCACTAATCCAGATGGAACACCTGCTGCAGTTCTTAAAACTCTACCCCAACTTCCCTTCTGTACTTGACCTAAACATTCCCCTTGAAGATTCAGCTCTGCTGTTGAAAGAGGCTTAACTTTCTCCACAGTTATCTAAGTAAGATTCCCAGGAGATACAACAGTCTCTCAGCTGGTGCCTTGAGCCCAGGTCAAGCAAACTGCCAACTGCAGTGCTAGGACAGCTGAGTGAGCAGCCTCCATGGCCATCAGCACAGAGACAAGCCTGGGAAACAGCAGGAATGGGTACCAAAAAGCTTGCTGGGAGGTAGAGGGAAAGCCAGCAGCTTTCCCCGGGTGGGGCAGGGAGGGATCGCTGTAAGCAGGTCTCACAAAGGATACAAAGGTTTCTGTTAAACATTGCCATTCGTTATGTAAAATTAATCTCCAGAAAACTGAGCTGAGCTCATCACCTGCTCCACACCCTAATCCAACTGCTGAAAGCGGTGATGTAGCACTGACCAATCCCTGGAAATTTATGTTAAGAGATGGAGCTGGAGTCTGAGTCTCCTTGGGCACTGAGGGAAAGCATTTCCAGTATATTTTGCCCGGACAGAAAATATGCAAAGTCTGTCTTCTAATCTGCATGGAAGACTGGGAATGACTTGCTGAAAATCTGATACAATGCTCAGTAAAGATTTATGGCTCTTTCCAATTCATCCAAAGGCCAGGGCGAGCATTTCAGTACTGCACACTAACAGCCAAACCATTTGTGCTCCTCTTTAACCAATACTCCAAGCTGGGTCATTCCACTTCAGGAGCACTTGCTTGAAGCGGTGGTTTACTGAAGGCAAGAATAAGATCTTTACATTTTATCTGCATTAAAAACCTCTTTCAGCTAGATCTCTTCTAAAATTCAACATTATATACTTCATGTAATGTAATTTATAGTATTTGCCTCATGTACCTTGACTCCATCCAGAACAGCTTTTATGACACCCTTTACTGTTGTCACCATCTCCTTGTCTTCTGAATTCACACCTTCCAGCATCACTTGATCAGACCAGCGGATTAGATTGGCCAGACTCTGGTACACGCGGCTATAGCAGGACGAGATGGCAGAACTGGATGGCAAGAGAGGAAAGTGTTGAAGAAAAAAGAACAAAATGAAATCTTGGAGATACTATCGAATGTCGTGAGAGTGCTTGATTTAAAGTGCATTTCACACTGGTAAAAATGTGATTGGTCTCCTTCTCTCTCTGATATTCAGAACTTGTGTTTAGCCAGTGACAAAGGAGGAGTTTTTCCTCTGCTGCAGTTGCTCTCCCGTTGTCCAGCACCAAATGGGATGAGAGTACAACCAGCAGTTCATCCTCAGTTAACGGAATGAATTATCTGGGCTGCAGGTTAACACAGCCATGCTAAAAAGAATGTGCTTTCCATTCTGATTTATAGCTCAGACCTATGCCTTAGCTTCAGAGGTAAATATTCAAGTCCTATATTTAAGTCTAAGTTATATTATTTCAGTATTATTTGTGATTTCCCTCTTCCTTATTAACTCTCCCCCAAAATGTCTTGGATAATTGAGAGCTGACTCTATTCATTCCTTTACAAATCGTTTCCTCACTGTTTATAATGCCTGAAAACAAGTCATTAAAACCTGCTTCTTTACAGAAATTGAGCTGAATGAATTTTAGGTTTGGAAGAGGAAGGGTGTTGCTTTATTTTGTTTTTAATAAGAAACAGAATCGAAGCTATTGTTCTGAAGGGGGGAAAAAAAAGACTTTTGGAAGGATGACAACTCTAACTGTAACAACAGTTAACTTTGCTCACAGGCATTTTCCTGGCGGTTCTGAAAACACTTACTTCATTACTAAACAAGGTGTGTTAACAGTACTGCTGATGGCAACGCTTCAACAGTTCTTTGTAAAGTTAAATCAATTTGAAACTGCATCAAAACCATAAACAGATAAGAGAAGGTGCAATCTCGCAATCGTTACTGATACAAAAGTTCTAAATCTTCCCATTTCGCTTTGGTATCCATTTTACACTGGCTTAACTCCAGTAATTTCATTATCTGTGCAAAGAGAATCAAGCCCACGAGCTACAATGAGATTATTGAGGTGAATGAGGTTTGCAGGACTGGGGAAAGAGCTATTGTGAAGTTATGACTAGGGGATACAAACAACAGCAAGGACTTTTTTGTTTGGTTGTTTTGGTTTTGGGTTGGTTGTTTTTGTTGTGTTTTTTTTTTTTTTATTTAAAGCATGCTGCTTGCCATTTGTTCTCATTTCAAATGAAATTAGCTTGGTAGGAGATATTTCCTAAATAGGGCCCTCCCCCATCTCTTTCTAAGGCTTTGATTTCTTTGCCATTAATCTTCAGTCTGCTTCCTTCTAAGGAGGCAGTAATTGAAAGCCCATTTTGTGCTAGATTTAATTACTTTTTTCCTTGATGCAAATGATTCCCTTACAGCAAAAAGAAGTCCAAATAATAATTGTAGGGCTTTCTTCCACACTGAAACAAATCTTGCTCACTTTTCTTGCGGGGAATTTGCTATCAAAATCACCCCTTTGTGCCCTTCCACTACTCAAAAGAAATAAAGCGCGCAGGTAGGCACGAAAGGACGTGGCTTCTTGAGAATGCCAGAGCTCGTTAGCCTGGGAGGCTAAATGAGGCAAAACCTAGATAAAGGATCTGTGCTGTAAAACACACCACTTCCAGAGAGACTGAGCACTCTGTAGAGGACTCCAGTGCCTACTGACTGTGTGAATTCTGCCTCTCTGGGGAAATAGGGGTATCCAGCTGTTGAGGTTGCATTAGTTCACTGCTAAGAGAAAGGGTGTAAGGAATTTGAAGAATAAAACTGTCTGAAATACTGCTGCTGAAGCACTTAGTTGATATTTATTCCCAAATATATTCTTGGAAGGAAAGATCACCCGGAGAACACCCAGTGGATACACAAATCAAAGCAAACTGCTATAAAGATGACATGTTCTATCCTAAAGAAATTTGCTGTCATTTTACATGTTCTCCTGGCATAAGGGGAAAGTTCATTCTTTCTTTTATTAAGTGAAAGCAGGTGCTTGTCAGGAATTTAACGGCTGTGGGAAACCTGATAGCAACCGAAGAAACTTTTGTGCCTGTATCCAGAAGCCTGATGAATTTTCCCATTACAGAATCACAGAATTTCTGAGGCTGGAATAGACCTCTGAGATCATCAGGTCCAGCCTATGACCCAACCCCACGACATCAGCTGGACATTCTAACAGCTTTTGCTCTTTGTACAGATCTGTTCTAATCGTGTCTCTTGTCCCAGCCGTAGCTCTCAGATTCACCCACTGCCTCCTTCATTTTGTACTGTCAGGTACAACCCTGGCCTACGCATCAGGATCAAACACAAAATATTTGTTTGCAATAAACCCAAAATACCCATTTGAAAAATATCTGGCACCCTCCTGCTGTCTTAGCCACGCTACAAACCTTTCTTGCACTGCAACTCAAATTAAGCATCCTGAAACAAAAATTTTGGATACTCAATGGAAAACAAGTAGAACCAGCAAAAAGTTCACAGGATTTCAGGAACCAAACACTGGAATTTCCATGCCTAGTTTTGTGGGTTTTTTTTCTGTCAGGGCTAATTTTGGTCATGCTGTATTAATTCAACAATATTTGCTTGCTTTGTCTAAACCAACTGCTCCAGCATCTACAGGATGAACAGCAGCTATATCTCTGTGGCTTGAGAACTCCACAAATTCTTATAATCCCTGCTGAGCTTTACTTTGGCAAATTTCTACTTCTTTTCTGGCTTCAAACCCACTGCCTAAATGGTTAAAACTTAATATATATAATCTGTTAAAACATAAAATAAATAATCTGTTAAGAGAGCACAGGAATGAACTTGGACTGGTTAATCTACTGAAGTACATCTGTTTATTTTGTTCTGTATCTGATCCAGTAAAATCAAAAAAAGCAGCTAAGAGTGCAGGCTCAGACTTCTCTAACACCAGAGTGGATAAACTGAACACAGAAAGGGATTACTCTGAAGATAAACTCCTTTTCAGGTAAAAGCTATTGGATTTGTTAGCTTCTAGGATACCATCATGGATTGCAGAAACAGCAGAGTCTGCTAAGAATCAGCCCTTCCTCCTCTCTGGAACCATCCTGATTTGATTTATCTTTCTGCAGCACAGGCTTCTTCGCAGCAGGGAATCTGCTTTTAAATAATGTTTGAAAACTCTCACATAATTAGTAAAAATAGCAGTCACTTTATTAGCCACTGCAGCATTTCCCATCTCCTGCACGATGTCATTCTTCAGGAGAGAAGCTGGGAGCCTGCTGGTCTGTCTGAGTTCCAAAACCCAAGAAGGAGCCTTACCTTTGCTGGATGCGTGGATCGGTTTGCACCAAGGGGAGGATGGCTTCCAGTACTTTACTTGCTGAGCCTGGCAGCATCTCTAACACCTTGTTATCAATTGCCATTTTGTCCACAATAGTCTTAAAGTAGCGCAATGCGCTGACGACCTCCTTCTCCTTCTCCTCTAGCCATGATACATTCTGAAGAGGAGGGAAAAAGGAGAGAGATGTTAAAACCTCAGGATATTTAAGGGTAAGGTTCCTTTAACTTCAAGTATGGCAGTACCGAGTGTGGTACATTCCATGAGGACTGGAGAAAACCCCTTCTGCCACCAACACTTCTAAACTGAATGGCTCCTCTTTTAAAAGAACAGGCAGATCAAAACTGCAACCAGACTCTACCTTTCTGAATTACGTGCATTCCAAGCTGAAAGCTAATCTTGATCAGTTATTAAGATTAACACTACTGATGATGTGAAGGGCACTGCACTGCTTTGAAGCCAATCTGGGAGACTGAAGAAAAAAAAAATACCAAGTGCAGATAGTAATGATAATGCAAGAAAGGAAGCAACAGCTCTTGCTTTAGATAGAGTTGCCCTTCTGATGGCAATCAAAATCCTTTTACCCCAAGCACATCTTACTGTCAAAAGGCCTTTCCAATCAGTAAAAGCAATGCATCAGTCAAAGGGAAAGTGAAAAACAAATCACAATCAGAAAAACTTCCAAACTTCACAATGATCCAAACAAGATGCCTCTATTTTTGCACCTGTCCCTGCTAGTTTCAACAACAGACAAGAAATTATTCTGAATAATTCTGCTGACTTCCATATGCCTATGCATTCACAAATAAAAAACTCCTTTCTGATCAGACTCCAGTCCAGGCCATTTTGTGATGCTGCTGGAGCAAGGGAACTCACACACTCTCCATGGGGACGGACTGGGAAATTTAAGTTCTGGCCTCAGTGAATGAATGTTGCAGAAGGGAACAATTCCCTGGAACAAAGCTGAGTTGTGGTCACCAACTTCTGTGCCACCACCAACACTAGAGGAGGAAGCTCAGAAGTGATTCATGATATCTTAATGGCATTCTGGACAGGGATATTGTTAAAAAGTTTACCAGAGTATGCCAGGAGGACTTTTAATGCCACAAGTCATTCCTAAGGGAGATTTAAATTAACTACTGAACACTGCTAGAAAAGGAGCAGAGAGCTTAGCAGAGTCAGGTTTCATCCACGATCTCATCTCCTCAGTAAATTCACCTTCAAGAATTAATGAATTATGGTCTTGTGTGCTCCCCATACTGTTGTCAGTCATAACAGCACTGTTTTTCTGCTAAGTCAGACCAGCAGTCCTAAAGGTTTTAGGAAGAACAATTTATAGGCAGCACTGGTTAGTAATTTGGGGCCAGCTGCATAAAAGGATTAGAGTCCCAAGCTCTATCTAGCTCCAACTTTAGAAGTCCAAGTCCCGATCCAAGATCTGCAAACCACCCTGTCATTTTCCATCACTTTGGGAAGTGCCCAAACTCTGCCTCCGCTTCCACTTCCGACAATATTGCTTGCCAGGCACCTCAAGTCCCAGACTGCAGCTCACAGTCACCCCAAACTCCCCTGCTGGGGAACATCCTGGCAACTGCCTGATATCAAAAATGACATTTCCCATAGTTCAGGCATCTGTCCTCACCACTGGGCAGTTTATTCCAGGATATGGAGAGGCTCAGTCCCTCTCATCACAATCTTGCACTTCATTTGAAACTCTCAGGCATTTCAGGGATGAGAGAGCCTGTACATTCCCTGAGTGAGCACAACTATGGCCCAGCGGTCAGAGCTCTCAAACAGAAGTGAAAAAATGTGGATTGCAGTTCCTGCTCTGATGGCTGTTTATGTGTTTCATTCAACAACTGTTTCCTGTAGAAAGGCTTGTGACTTAATAGCTTAAACACTCTGCTGGCACATAGCAGGGATGGGCTTGAGTCTGAGAGTTCAGGGCTGAGAATGGCAAGTGGAAACACAAATCCTTCCGCTGAGCACATGCAAATCCAGCCACTGGACACTGTCTGGGACACTGCCCTCTATATTGGCAACTTCCCTGCTAGCTCTTTGGGTGACATCCCCTAAGAGCACTTTTTATGAATCCCCTTCTGAGGTCCAAAGGTATCCCGTGTACCTGTGTAGGAAGGTTGGACTTGATGATCCTAGAGATCCTTTCCAACCATAATAATTCTACGATTCTATGGTTCTATGATTCTATATTTCAGTGTCTGCATCTCACAAGACTGATGATACCAAGTCTTTTCCACCACAAGTTTTAGTGTGTCCCTAAAGCCAGAGGAAACACACAGTGGGACACCTCTGGGCTGGCAGAGAGGCCTGAACTCACTCTCATTCCATCTCCCAGTTGATGTGAACTTGCCCCAGCAGTTTCTTTACCCCAGATCGGGAACTGCGGGAGCTGCTAAAGCAGCAGGATCACTTGATTCACCCATCTCCCTTTTGGGTGTTAAATGAGATAAACTTAACATTCAGGCAGAACAGCATCTCCTCTCCACTCCCCTGCCTGCCTGCCTGGCACATAGAGATATTTTTGCATGGTACTTGAAGTTTTCTCTTGAATAATTGCTCCAAATGCATCAAGTATGAGGTACAGCTGACCCAGAAAGGGTTACAGGGAGCTGTACAGAACACACCCAATTACAAAAGCTGGAACAGTCTCTTTTTTTCCAGCATTTTGGCAGTGAAAAACCTATTATAACTTTGCATACAGTGTTGAAGGACACTGCTGTTCCTACAATATGCTGTATGATAAGAATCAAAGACAGAGTCCAGGGGACAAGAGGATGCTCTGAAGAAAACTTCCCCCTATGTTGCCCACATTGAAGTGTGAAGAGGAGAAGATGTCTGCATGGATTGAGCAGAACCTTCAGGTTACACGTAGTGATTTTACAGTTAATTTTTGGTATTGCTATTTCTGCTCTACAGTGATTATCTACTTCAAGAGTACAAAAATAGCATCTTAAGTACTTAAGAAGGAGGAAAGGATGATATTTGCTTTATCAAGTGTGTCTTCTGACAGAAAATCGCCTGTTTGGCAACTGATGTCTGTATTCCAGTGAGAGAACCTGGTGACAATCCAAGCATATCCTCTTCCCCACTGCCTCCACACAAAGAAAATGAGCTGACTACATCCAACTAATTGATAAGTTGGATAGTAGGTATTAGAATAGATAAGGAATGAGCCATAAACCAACAATATTTCACATTTAAAAATGTATATATCTTAAATAATCATGTACAGTAATAAAAAATATTGCAAGTGTTTTGTTCTCCAATTAAAAAATCCCAACTGGTACATAAAAAAGGGGTTTACACGTTCAGCATGCCTTAGCAGTAAACCCTCTTGCAGTGCTTTGTAGAGGAAAGAAAGAAAAGCAAAGCCTTCTGTTATTATTAACTTTCTAATATATATTTGCTACAGAACAGCATTTTCAAAAGGGCTCTTTGTTTTCTAATTTAATTTCTGGTCACATCTCAGCTTAAAGAAGGGCCTCTAAATTATCTCAATATACCATCCTGAAACGTTGTTGGAATTAAAGCTTTCAAGGAGTATGCTCAAGGAATTTTTATTTTATTTTATTTTTAATAGCAGTCAGGAATGCAAAGTGCTTGGCTCCCCAGAAAACATATCCATAGCCTCACAGGAAAAAAACCTACAGCCTGAGAAATAAAAGCTTGATCATCTCCCACCCAATGGTGCAGAATAGGGGTAGCAAGCCCTGCAGTGACTTCTCTGGATGTTAAACTCAATCACACAGCATAAAATCACTGTATCTGGCTGACTGCTCTCAGTAACACCACACAATCCTCAGCAGAGATCATCCAAAAATGTTGATGTGTCTGGCGCTGCACATTTGATGAGACTTTCAGCACCAACTGGGAAAGATTCTGAATTATCATAAATAACCTCTACTGTTAACTTTTTGGCTTAGATTTATGCTTGAAAACTGACTGCAACAGTGTTGTCAGAGATAGTCTCCAGTCTACATAATCAGGTCACAACAGCAGAGGAGATAACACTGATAGGTTTGGGATGGGAAGGAGTGGTGACATCAGCTCTTAGAGGACACGAAGTACGTAGGGTCTGAGAAATGGTGTGCTGGAGTCAGCAGCTGCTTGAACACATCTGTTTGACTCTCCCTGCTGATGTCATCAGAGACTGAGCACATCTTTGGACCAGCTTCGAGGATTTGCTCGCCTGGGTTTTGGGGTTTTTAAAAGGATCACACCCCAAACCCAGGCAGTGATTTGAAAGCTGCAAACATAACTATAGGGTGTGCATGTGGGAAGGATGTGTCAGGCCATACACTACATTCCATAATGAGATATTTAAATGCTTATGGCAGGAGGTCTCATCAGGCTCTCCGAAGAGAAGTACATGCCTTGGCTGTTCTTATTTTATACTACACAGCACAGTTTATGAAATAACCATGAAATAACCCTGAGGATCCCCGAAAGATCTGCAGAGGACAAAGTCACGCAACGGATTTTGATACACTGAGCACCAGCAAGCTAGAAACCAGCAAGACTAACAGAACGTGTCCTTCATCTGCTTACTTTGTTCGCTGACTTCTCTGGTGTTTTCACTGTCAGGTCAGCTTGCTTCCCTTTCTTTGAAGGAGTTCTCTTTATTTTTGGTGAATGAAACTTGCCCTTCAGCTTCATAGTGAACGAGGAGAGATGGGAACGCTCAGAATCTAGAAAGACAGAAAATGCATTGCTGGGTTAGGGTAAAATTTTGGAAACCAGGGATATTGTGTAACATCATTATCTGGAAAACCAGCCCATGAAAGACATTGCAACCATGTAAACTTCTTGAGTGGAACGGGATAAAAAAGAAATAAATTGTGGCTCTCTAATATGTTTCCAACCACAGTGTCACCATCATTTCCTGCTTCCCCTCGGAGGCAGCAACGCTGCAGCGCAAAGGCAGGAACAGCGGGATTGCTACTGCTCAGTGCCTTGGAGAGAAAGGGAAAAACACCTCTCAGAAAAGCACTTATCTCCAGCAGATCCCAAAGTACTTTACAAAGGAGGTAATCATCGTCCCTCTTGTGCAGATGAGCAACTCAGTCCAGAGGATGAAGTGACTTGTCCAGAGAGCCCTGGCAGAGCAGAGCTGCTGCCCGTGCCTTGGCCGGGGCCCACCACCCAGGGTCCTGCCCGGCCCGGGGGACGGCACCCC
>JANHFX010026599.1:0-31259 GCA_027560015.1 Chloroceryle amazona | reverse complement strand
TTCCCGACGGGAAAACCGCGCTCTGCACAATGCCCTTCCCGGGCTGCCCATCTCTACCCTCTTGGCAGCATCACCTTTCAACGGGGCTCCGTGGATAACCTAAACAAAAGTGCCAGGCCTTGTCATCTGCAATGGATTTCACTTCAATTGTACCAGAAAAAAAACAGAAAACAGAGGAACTGCTTCAGTACCCGGGCACTGAAGCAGTAATTGAGGAGCTTAATTACAGAACTGCTCAACCCTTTTAAAAATTGCATTTTCATCATTTTTTGACTATCTAAAAGCAGAAGTCACAAAGGTTTTCTATCATACCATATGCAGACTTACCACTGCAATTTATTTTTATCTGTTTAGCCACAAAGCTCAATAAAACTAAGCTGCCTCGTAGAAAGCAATTTATAATGTATTTTGGGCAAAGAGCACTTTAATAAATGAAGGCCTGAATTGCTCTCTAGTGACCCAGATAATTCAGCAGAAGACACCAAACTTGTCTGTAACTACCTCACCAAGAACGGCGAGCAGCTTTGCCGTAGGTTTCATTTTTCTTTTAGATTCTTTGGGAATGGAGTGCACTGGCTGTAATGAGTCAGCCCGACAGAGCCCCACGCATGCAGTGCTGCACCACCTTGTTAGCATGCAGACGGCGAGCAGAAAAGGCTGCTGAGTCAAATCTAGCACCCAGAAGCTAAATATCACACTGCGGCGCAAACACCGCTCCTCGTACCCAGAAATTACCTAACCACAACTCGAGGGAAGGAACCTCTGCTTGCCTCCCCGTAAGGGTTGTCTCTTTTTAAACTTGGGTTTCCTGGTAGCCTGTTAAAATCTTGCTATTAATACCTTTGCCAGAGCCCAAACTCCTCTGTTGGTTATGTCCTCTAGATCAAAATTGCGCAGGCATCCTATTAATGGAAGCTGCATCAGCACTGATTCTAAGCCAGTCTGGCTGCAGATCAGCTCTCCCCTTACAGGGGTAAATGTTTTTCAAAGTTTTCTTTGTATCCGTTTAATGCCCTGAGAAGGGAGGCACTAAAATCCTTGATCACTGCAGATAAATGCAGACATATCAGCTGGCCTCTGAAGAATCGCTTACAGCAGCTGGCACCCTAACTTAGCGACAATTTACGTCATTGCTTTACATCCCCAAGGGGATCTCCAAACCTTTAAAACCTCTCCGGCTCCACAGGGTGCTGAAGGTCACCACTGAAAAGTGTTCTTGGCTGCCCTGATATTGCTCTTGAGCTCTCCTTAAAAAAATAATTGGTATTTCTCTTGTAGGCCATGTGAGAATTTCTATACATGCACATGTATAGGCGCTCGCCAAGAGAATCACGGCTCTGAATTTCTTTTTCAAGAACTGGCAAACAATTACTGTAATTAATTTGCAGAGAAATAATGGTAGCAGTTAACAAATTGAGCCTGGCTCCTCCATGGGCTGCAGTGAGATCCAGGCTGCTGGGCTGAGCAGGAAGATGTTCAATACCTGCAACACTGCTGGTTGCTTATGGTGGTAGTTTTGCCTTGTAGGGATGAGAAATTTGGAAGGGACAAAGATTTAATCAGACTGCTATCTCCTTTTCTCCCTCCCACCAGACATCTCTACCCATCTTTATGGGGCAAGCGCGTGAATGGCTGAACCAATGGATGCATGTGGTCAGGAACCTCCAAAAGGAGATGTCAGTAGAGAAAGTTTCTCTTCTGCTGACAGCAGATCCCCTTCCCCACCACCAACCTAACCACTGTTTTTCACTCTTTACCCTTCTGTCACACCAAACACTGAATCATTTGCACACCACGCTCCGAGGGGACACAGACCTACAGGGTGAGGACAGGAACAAGTGGCTGGAGCAGAATAGGAACTTCTTAAAATAGTGCTAATGAAGTAAAGCAGCTGACATTTGCAAAAATAATAAACATCGTTTGAACTGCTCTGCTAAGTCTTGCTTTGAAGATCACAAATTAATGCAGCTTTTTACTACCATGTCTTTCCATCTAAAACAAGCATTTTCCAGATCTCATCTGCTCATAAAGTTTCTGATGCATTTGCAGTTAAACAAATGAGTCACAGAACAACATTCTCTTACACTCAATTACACTTAGCACTTAAAATAGCACTTTTCTTCTTTCAAGCACATTATAAACACACCTTTCTCATCCTTAAACAGTTAGGTCTTAACCTCAGTCTGCAGATGGGAAGCAGGCACAAAGGTGAAGCCATTTGTCTAAACAAAGAGGGGGTGGGGCAGTGACTCCAGTACAACATCTCCATCCAACTGCAGGCTCAGGTCCCTCTCCCCATATTCAGGGATCAAGCGGTGGAGCTGCTGTGATTATACTCAGTGAATGCCACAGACAGTATTTGGCACGATGGGCTTTATAGTTTTCAAGCAGATAAATCATTCAGGCGTTATAAACAGAATTTGCATTTCAATGGCTCTGGATGAAGTGGTGTAGCAGAGAAGTTGCACTGAAACAGGAAGGTGTTCTGGCTCAAAGGGCTAAATTACCTCAGCTTTTACAGATGAAGACTGAAACTGTCCTGCAAAAAGCACAGCTGAGGAAGACTTTACCTGGCCTGCTTACCATCACACTGGTCTGCTTTGAGAAAGTAACTTTCTTTACACGATATCCCAATTTAAATATCTAACATGTCTTACGTCCACCCAGTTTAAAAGTTCAAACAGCACAGCACAGCTTTACAGATCAAATCATTTGATAACATCTAGAGAGAAGCAGAAAACAGAGCCATGGCAGTGCTCAAACCACTTCTCCTTGTCCCTCTGCTCCTTCCTGCCTGTCTACAGCAACCGGACCCCTTAATGCAGCATTGATGTTGTTCTGAGCTTGGTAGTCTGCCCGCTGGAAATAGTTCTATCGTATTACCCTTGCCTCTTGATGAATAACTGGCAGTGTTTAACTGGAGGCTCAGCACTGATTTTCTCAACTTCTCTTTCTCTTTTCTGGTGCATGGAAGGAGGGCACCCTGTACTGACTTCTGTGCAGTGTCCAAATATTTATAAGATGAATGGGAAAAGGCAGGGTAATAAACTCAGAGTGATTTCAACTGGAAGAGGGGAAAAAAAAAATACCGTTGTATCAAAGTGTTTCTGTCTCAAAGGAACCACTGACTTTCCATCCCCTCGTAGTTCATCTGTCTGGATGCTCTGCTGCTGCACACAACTGGAAAAAAAACCCTTCAAAATTACTTTACTATGGATTTGAGTTTCTTGATCTCTGACTGGAAGTTTTAATACGTCACTCGTTTCATTGCTAATTCCATCCCTGTATTAATGAGGCTCCCACTCCGTTGTGCTTGAACACGCTCCAGCTGTTGAGTCATGGCCCCCGCTCAGCTCTCAGGCTCGTCTCCCCCCGGCCGGCACGCGTCTGGGGTCCGACCACACACACAACACCAGAAAGCTCACATTACGCTCCAGCTCCAAGCAGCCCCACTGCCAGGAGTGGCCGGAGGGATTTTTTTGGCACCCCTCAAGCCCTCTCGGCTGAGCAGGGGAGGCCGTGGCCAGCCAGGAGCTGCTTTGTCCCCTGGCAGCTCCACCAGCTCCAGCAAAGCGGAGCTGCCCCCCAGTTTGCTGACAGAAAACTAAAACTGGTGAGGAAAGAAGTGCAGATTTTAAACGACGGAGGATTAAGAGGTACAAGGGAAGGCAGATAAATCAGCTTATGGGCTTGTGGGCAAAGAAACTAGGCTGCTTAGGAGAAAGGCGGCAAGTCAAAGCCCAACGTCCACCGCCACCGCCAGCAGTGAAGTTGAAATATGCCCATGCTGGTGAATTCCACCAACCTAACCCAGGAGCAAATTCTTTACAGTCAAAGTGAAAGTTCAGCCTTTTGCAGAGCTCAGTCCCAGCAGACCTTCCAGCTGCCGGGTCATCCCCACTGGCTGTGTGTAACTGGCACCTGGGGGGCTTCAGAGATGGGAAATACCCCCCCAGCAGCCTCTGGACCTCCTGGTTCTGTTTTTGTCACTCTGGCACAGCTCAATGGCAGGCAGGCTGCAGCAGTAGCGATGGACAAATGTTCAACTTGTCTAGTGCTTGGATCATACTAAACAACTTGAAAATAGACTTTTTTTTAATAAATAAATAAATAAGAAAATTCCCAACTTCAAAATACAGTATCTTTTCTTTCCTTCCCCTGAAAACCTAAACCCTCCATCTTCTCTCACTCTGTATGTGTTCACACACCAAAACCCTGCAGCTTTAGAAGAGACGAAGCCTTAAGAAAGGGTTGTAGTTCATTTTCCAGCTTCAACTGACTGCGCCTTGTTAGAAAGAACAAATTGGAGTCTAAAAATCTTATCCCACAAACGGTTCTCTCTTTAAAGGCCATTTGGGTCTCTGCTGGATGCACAGATTTAAAAGCTATCAGATTAAAAATAACAGCAGACATCTTTTCTCCCTATGTCATAATGAAGCTATTGTGCATATTTTTAATCAACCGCTCCTGCCATTTAAGCCACGAGTCCTTTGAAGGCAGAGGTGACTTATGTAATGAGTTACACAACGATGCCCATTAAAATGGCATTTGTTCCCTTGGGCTCAGCTCCATCATTTCTGGAAGACAAAAGGCAAGTTGCAAGGCTTCAGCTAAACCCTGGCTGACAGGGACTTTAAGAGTTCTGAAGCAAAAGGAAAACATAACCAGCTAGAGTTCAAAACGACCTCTCCGATGAGGATGACTGTCTGGTGCTGCAGTGCAGGACCTAGAGAGAGGGGATGGGCTCCTCTAGCCCCAAATCTGCTGTCAGAAAGGCAGGAGAACAGGTGATTCAGGATGGACAGATGGGCGCGTGAGAACTTCCTACGATAACCACAGACCATGCCACAAAGCAATGGGTCTTCCAAGATTTTATATGAATATTGCTAGAATTTCTAACTGTCTTCCTTCCACCCTTAAGGCAAAGGCCCCATCTACCACGAGCATACCCAGACCTGTGGGGCCTTCGCCCTGCCTACAGCTTTTGGACTCTCCTGGAATGCAAATGGTAAAGTAACAGCGATTGACAGGAAAAAAAATTGAAACCTTTGAGCTTTGCAGAACTGTTACTCTAAGCTGAAATTCAGCCTCTCAACAGCAGAGTTCTTCCACAGGAGTGGCAGAGCCCACACAAGAGGCACGACTGGAAGCTCACCAGTGGGCTGTGGGCAACAGAAGGCGACCGCACAGGCACTTTTGAAAAGATTTTTGTATAATTTTCTGATGGAGAGCAACTGTGTCCTGTGAGAAAAGGCTCAAGGCTGCCAGTGTGTAGCTATGAGGATGGAGAAGCACCACTAGGCTTTCAAGGAGGGCTGAAGAAAGAGATGAGGAGAAGCCCAGATAAGTTCTTGGCCCTTTCCCTCCTGCACTGTGTAACTCGGCTCTCGCTTTACGCAGCAAAGAGCCTTCTGCTGCATTTCATACCCTCTTTCTCCAGAAGTTCTGGGGATGTAGCAATTGTGCAATGCTGGATGTTCTCAAAAGGATGAGCTGGGATCCTGAATACAGAAAAGACAGAATGTGACAGAACAGAATTAAAGTATCACTTTTAGACATATAAGCACATGACTGCTGCATCACACGGGCACTGCAGAAGCCTCAAACTCACCACTTCCATCTCCATGAGTTTACTTTTCTCAACTTCGCTTCAGTCTCAGGGGATAATGGCAAAGAGAATTTATTCAGAAACAAACAAACAAAAAAAGACGCAGTAGGGGATCCAGAAAGGGAAAAAAAAAAAAAAAAAGGGAGGGACTGGTGTCAATCAGGAAGTTTGCCCACCCTAACCTTTGTACCTTAGGTGGAGCTGTTTGTAAGCTGCTCCAAGTCCCCCTCCAGGGAATCCGATTGCTTGGAGAGCCGCCAGGTTTTAGAGGAAAACGGTGGAGGAAGGGCAGTGCGAGAATCAAACAATCGCTCTTGAGAGCTAAAGAAACTTTTCCTTTAACATCACGTCACCATCGAAGCAGCCAGCTTTTCGGGGCGGAAAGACCGACTGCCCTTTTTCTTTTTTGGCAACATTACAGTGAATGAGCATAAACCAGCGAGCATTAATGATGTGCAATGACAGCACACAAACTTCTCTGGAAGAGGGAGGCTCAGTTCCCTCAGCTGGCCAGGCACTGCTCACTGACTCACAGGCTTCATTATTTTTAATGCCGCCTTCTGGGGCCTCCAGAGGAAGCAAACATTTTTATTTGTTGGAGAGCACATTTTTATTTTGATTTTTTTTTTTTTCTTTCATTCTTTCTTTCTAAGCAACCATGAACGAGGCATCTTCAGCTGCAGCAACCTCGTGCGGAAAGAGCTCACAGTGTTTGCGGGGGAATTGGAAGGCACAGAGGGCAACTTAGCCATTCAGCCGCGTCTCTCGACTGCAGCGAAAAGGATTGGGTCAGTCAACAACATTAATTTTATGGTGCATTAGGAATACAGCTCTTCTTCCTTCCAGCTTCGTATTCGGAAGCAAATCTTCACGTTGTGATGAAGATGCACCAGACCAAACAGCAAGTTCAAAGCAGCTGACCAGATTCCCTCCTAGTCCTCTTTTAGCCTGAAGTTTCAGAAGAGAGAAATCTCCTTGCAGAGACAGAAACCAGGAATCCTCGAGTCCCTGAAAACCTCAGCAATGCAACCAAACTGATTTACAGGAGTGAGAAAAAAAAAAAAAAAAAGAGGGGGGGGAAGCGAAAAGGTTCAGTAATTGAACAAAGAGGGATTTCAGGGAATAGAATTCTGCTACCCAAGTTCAGTTTCCTCCAGCACACCAATGTGAGCTTTGAGACTTTAGGAAAACTAATTTATTGATAAACAGCAGACAGAACTTTTACTCTGCTTTATCTGAAAGCAAGCTGCTCCAGCAGATTGGTCCCATATCAACTCACAAGCAGAAATGCTGCTCTTTACCGAATCACCAGCAAACCTTTGTGCGGCATCTGGTGAGTCTCTGGTAATTTCCCATTTAAGTACTGATTTTGCACAGCCCTGCGAGCCCAAGAGAACTAATGGGATTACAACACTGGTAACATGACTCGAAACTCCCCCTGTGCCAGGAACACTAAAACAACAAGAGACTCAAGTCGCCTCCAACATCAACATGACTGCTGTGGTCTGTGCTCACCCTGCTCTACACAAAAAACCCCCGCCGAGTTTGTTAACTAAACATTTAATTTTAAATGGAATAAAAATAATCCAGCTACAAGGCATGGCCTCTGCATTCCTCCAGCAAACAGCTCCGAATGCAGAAATTGTGACAGTTCTGAGGAAATATGTTGAATTTCTTTGTTCGCTAAACATGACTTAATATGGGGTCCGTGGGCATCCCCACTTGTCTAGCGGCGTTTTGAGGATATAGTCATGACAGTGATTCAGACATCTAAAAATAAAGCCCTGCAGGCACAAGTGTGCGTGCACACTACCTGAGTCACTCCGGGCTGTAGGGAGCACTTGAGCCAAAGCTAATTCATTTCATTCACCACTGCCATGGCCAAGCAGAAAGCCTTGTCACTGAGCCCCGCTTAACGTCTTTCTCCCCTCCTCTCATTTTACTCGAGGGAATTTAGCCTCTTTCCACGCTGAAAAACCTTTGCTAGGCTTGGGTTTCAGTCGGACGGCTGTCAGCTTTGAAACTCAGACCTGAAAGATTATAACCCGATGTTGCTGTAGCTGTTTATCCATCTCCAAGGTGACAGAATGTCGTCACTAGCACTCTGCAGGACAGCGAGCAGAAACGCAATATTTTAGATGCTTTAGGGAAAAGCCTGATTGCTCACAACCTGCCTACAGGTTCAATAGCTGAAAAGCAAGGTCGTAAATGAGGGTCTTGACTTTGCATCTGTCTCACAGCACCAGTCTTGAACAGGAAAAACTCATCTCTCTTTCCTCCTTGGAGAGTAACCTCAGCTCTCATTCATTAGGCAATGGAAAAAAAGAGAAGCTGGCTTGGATCTCCCTGACACAATTTCCAGTTGCTTTGGACATTACTAATTATAGTCATCTTTATTTTTGACCTCTGATTACAGACTCTTTGCACATTCAGGCTGACTTGCAAAGCTAACCCCTCTTTTCTAGGAGGCTTGGGAGGAACCTTATACCTTGCCCAAAAGCCACCGCCCACACTCCTCTGTGCTAAGCACAAGAAATAAGATCAAAACATGAAAAGCATTTGCTTAAACATGCTTAATTTTATTTCCTTCTTTAGCAAGTATCATAGACGAAGGGCAACAGTCCAGGTGAGAGTGTGATGTAAGCTCTTTTCCATGCACGTTAAGAGATGAGCTCACTTCTCTGCAAGGAGCCTCATTTCTCACTGTTCTGACTAGCACCGTGTCCTCAGGGCTCAGATGCTGAAAAGCAGATATTGGGTTTGGTTAAGATTAAACATGTCTGCACAACTCCAGTGCACCATGCCGGGGGCTCACATCTCGGCAAGAGAAAGAGAAATGAATTTCACTATCTCCTAGAGAGGCATTGCCAGGCCAGCATCAACCTCCCTAACACTGCTGACTCGATAAAACAAGGGATCGCAGCAGGGCTCTGCAAATCCCACAGCTGAAGTACTCGGCCCCTGCTGCCCCAAAGGACCAGCTCTCTATCTTCACACACGCAGGCGAGCATCAGTGTAAGGTGATACAGTGACACCAAAGGTGTGAAACTTCTATGTAATCGGGTCAGAAGCTGCCTTTTTGTTATTGTCCTGCTGCTCGCATAAAGGGTTAAGAAGGTGCAGGCCGTATCCTCAGTTCCAAACCTTATTCTATACCTGATAGGATCTGCAACCAAACCAGCAGTTTGATTGCCTGCCTACAGGCAGTAGGAAATTTTAGTCTTCTATAAGCACAATTTGAAACACCAGTGCCTCCAGCGAGGGGAAACCGAGATGTTAATTGAACTGAACAGCCCAGGAGGGAAAGGAAACCTGAGCCCTCGGCTTTGTTAGCGGTGGGATTAGCACATCCCAGACCATCATGGCAGGGAACATGAGGTAGCTTACGGAGTCTACGTGGGATGTCCATCTTTCACTCTACTGCACATAAACACTGAAAGTTACTTTATCAGTAAACAATTATTTGTGACAACTTTCTATTTTAACCTGTATCCTCACGCCTGAATTAAAATCTCCTGGCTACATCACTCCTCCAGACAGCAGAAGGCATTCTGCTACAAACACCTGCAGCTCTCCCCAGTCTTCTCCGTAAATCCCGACTTTAAAACAAACAAAAATCTTAGAAAAGATACAGAAGAGCGAACTTCTGTGGAAGCAAACCCTAGCAGAGCTGTACAAGTGTCAGCAGAAGCACGAGGGGAATCTGAAGGAATCTGTGCCATCTGCAACACAATGGAGTGTTCTGAAGGTCTGAGGATTCAGTAGCAAGGAAACAGTCACCAGAATTTCACCTGTTAATGCAATGCTGAAGAAAAAGCAGCTATTCCCCAGCTATTTCAGAATATTATGTAGCCTAATGCAGTGACAAGTTTGGAAACCCACTTACAAGGGGATAACTGAACGTGACTTCTCTGGAGCTTAATTCTTTGCTGGCATACAACGTTCTTTCTTATATTACCCTGGCTCCCTGTATTTAAACAGATACTTTTATTGTCCATGGAAATTACCAAAAGTGGGCTCTACTAAGAATCAGTTCCTATTTTTTAAGGAGCTTCCAGTTTACTGATACAGGAAGCTGGCCTGCATTTCAAGGAGAAATACCTTCAACCCTAACATACAACCACAGGCTGATAGCGAAGGGGAACTAGGCTGAGACTGTATTTTACCAAAAACAAAGCTGGACCTCATCTCAGCATCTCTTTACAATCCTCCTGAAACAATTTTTCTATCAGCTAATAAATCTTGGTGAATTAACGGCTACTTGAGTGAGGTCTTTACTAACAGCCCTTTCTCTTACCAGATCACATCCCATGCAGAGCACAGCATAAGGTTTCAAAAGTCAGATCTTGCCCAAGATCCAGGGAGGCACAGGGTGCCATGTGAACGCATCCAAAGACCTCGATCCACTCCACAAAAAAAAGCCTGTTTTAAACCCAGATTCTGTGGCAGACAGGCCTTAGGATTCTATAATTATGAAATAATTTCATACAGTATTTAATTTGGTTTTGACAAAGCAGCAAAACCACAGCTGCCCGAGGTATTTTAAGTCTCTGCCACACAATGCGCGACTGTGACGATCTCGCCATCCAGCCCTGAAAGGTGAATCAATAGTAATTTCAGTTTGTGGTACACTGAGCAACACTTCGGGAGCTTGGGGGGGGTCATGTGGAAAACAGCAACTTGTCTGTAATGAGAAACTTCAGCTCCAGGAGGCCTTCCAGCCACGCGGCGCTGGGTCTGGCAGCCCCGGGGGGGCTGTGGGTCGGGTCAGGCCACGCTCCATCACATCTGGAGAGCACGGCCTCTTTGGCCAGGCCAAGCCTGGTGCTTTGTCAAGGCTTCAGTGTGATTAACTTCATGCTCTTTCACTATGAGAAACATTCAATAACTCATTTCTGCAGTGGATTTAGTATGTCATAGCAGTTGGGTTCAGAAGCACATAGAGAGATGTTTATAAAATACCCCTGGTGCCATTATTAAAAGGGTAAATACCTCACAAACCTTCTGCTATCAGTTGGTAATGCACAACCACCCTGCACGAGCTTCATCCCTGTTGGGTTTTGAGAGTCTTCAGCTGGGTCCAGCCAATGAGTCAAAAAAAACCCCAAATTACACTACAGTAAAGCCACAAGTAAGGCTGGAAACCATCTTTCAACTAATAAACAACCATAATGTTGCAAACACTGAATTGACTCTGTACCTATGGTCCATGTTTATTAATAATTATTTTGCAAGATAAGAATCTCGTACTAAGCTTTGTGACAGCCTTGTTAAAAAGCATAGCTTAGTAATTGCTGTCTAATATCACATGAGCTAAAAAATATTTATGCCTAAGAGATTGTATGCCTGAGACTCTGCAATAAAAATAACAAATTAAAAATAGGGGTGTCTCCACAGACCTTTCTATTTTCTCTACTCTTACTGGAAAACTCATGGCAGGGGTGTGAGGAAAAAAGAAAAAGAAGGGAAAGGAGCTGGAGTGCTGAAGTATCCGTGTGGTTTGGGAGGGGGAGAGGATTGAGTACTGCAGGACCTCAGCAAACATCTGCTCCCCACAAGCAGTACTCTCCCTGCACAACTTCCCCAGCAGATTTCCAATCTGAGCTTGGCCATCACTCACGTTAGCATGTGTTCTGGAGAAATTTCCCTTTCCTTTCTGCCCTGTTTAGAAATTTACACAACAAAATCAATTTGCTTCCCTTCCCAAACAAATAAATTTTGCCTTTTTTCTCTCATCTGTGTACTCATGAACTCTACACTGAAGGTCAGCAAATAAACTCAGCTACATCTACTTCTAAACTGCTGATTTCTGTAGAAGAATGACAGATGGAAGATCTTTCTCCTGCTTCATTTTTGGCAACTCTGCAGTCAGGAAAGTCTGAATACACAAAATATGTCATCATTCTTCATTAACCTGAAAACCAGTTACGTATCTATTGCAAAGAGTGCAAAACTCTCCCAATCAAAGCTTGGAAAAGGCATTTGATTTGGGAAAACCTGCTTCATTAAAATGTGCTGAGAGTCCTGAGCATCTCTGCACAAGGCTCCTACTGTCTGTAGGACTTCAAACAGTATCATTTCCACGCCTATCCTGATATTACACACAAGCCATAGGTACAAAACACCCCTAACGGCCTGATTGCTGCTATCTGATAGAAAAACAACGTTCTGTATAGCAGTCAAAATGTGAAATGATGAAACTGAACCCACTCATATGGAAACTTTGAAACATGCCCCTCACAGAAGACCTTTTCAACAGCCATTCAAATCACTTATCAAAGAGAATGAAAACAAAATAAATAGCAAATACTTGAATACTTCAAGTACAGTCAAGTTAATTTACCATTTCTTGGCCGAGAACAGAGCAGGTGAAGAGCTGAGCTGGTTTTCTGGCAGCTGTATGAATCTCTACTTCTAGGGAGATTGCTTGAAACTCTAAGATACCAGCATTATCGTGATAAAACATACCAACACTCAAAGCCACAAGAAACCTACAGCTCAGACTTTATGATGAGAGGGCTTCTGCATCCAGGAAAGTGAACTCAAATCAAGCTGAAGGTTGGAAACTCACACACGTTATACCCACTTACTTCCTACACAGTTTTTCACTTTGGAGTAAGACTGTCCACTTCTAATCAGAAGCCAATCTGTCAATAAAGGGCAATATTTAGGGATAATTCTTGTATATAGGGGAAGCTGTTTCTCAAAGATAAGAAGATAAAGTCTAGCTCTGTTGAACAGAAGCAGATGACAAACCCCCAAGGAGGAGATTTTTCTTGTAGTCACTCTCCCTCCAATCCAGCAGCCTGTTCTCAAAGTTGTTTGCATATATTTCTTTTTTTCCCAGCTAGTAGGAGTGATTTTATTTTGTCATTTTTATTTATTTAAAGAAGACTCCTGTGGTACTATAAGTATTCTGGAAAGCAGAGGAACTAAACCTGTTCCTCCAGCAATGCAAACCAAACATTTTCCACTGTAAAGAAGAAATTCCCATTCTGAGCTTTCCTGCTAAGAACTGGGTCTGCATATGCAGAACAACCCAACAAAGAAGGGCCAGCTCCACTGAAGTGCTTTCTCATTCACAAACCCACTGGAAGGGAAGTCAACTGCAGGCCTAGAAGCAAAGCTCTAGGCTTACACTAAGACAGTAGTCTAACCAAGCACCAAACAGGCATCTAGTTTTTGCACAGGAACTTGCAGAGTTTCTTTTGCCCCTTTAATGTCACAACTGCCCACTCGGTGCCTCTGAAAGGACTGTGTGCTGGTTTTTCCACTTTCCACAGCCAGAAATTCATGGCACAAACGGGTAAGAGGTGGGGAATCAGAGCAAGTGACGCTTGCCATCAGTCACATGAAAAATTCATGCAGAACAGATGCAAAAACCTGTCAGTATTGGTGGAGGACCTACCTGGATGACAGCAGCTCAGCTCTTGATGTCGCCGAGACTGACATCACGGGACAAGTGGACTAACTGTGACGGTGAAGCCACATAATATTCCTGTAATCAGCTTGAGATGCACTGCCAGTCACCAGGCAGCAGAGAGTAAACAGTTTGACAAAGCTGTCCAAGCAATAATCAGGCTCCTGTGAAAGAAGTCACCAATATTCACAGCAAATGACCCAGTATAACCAACTGCACCATTCCTAACAAGCTCTCCGGCTCCAACAGTACGAATGCTTACAGTCACTTTCAACATTTCAATCCAAGAAACCACTCCCTCATATTCTTAATTGCCTTCCACAACAAGACAGACGGGGATGTGGAGTCTCCATAAATTCATACTAGGAGAGAAATTATCCCATTAATTTTCTAACATTAAGTCTACCAGGCTTATTTTATAAAATTACTAGCCAAACCAAAGTCTAATAATGAGATAATCTACTTGGAAATAATATTTTGCTTGGAGGAAAAGAAGAAACACCATTTTCATCTATAATATCCATAAATCACTTTATTTACAGACTACAGCTTGGGGATTCAGGGCCAATTTAGTAATAGGATTTCTCTTCTGTTTGCACCATGTCAGCATCTGCTCTCCTCATGTGAAAACAGAAAGCTGCCCAAGGACATTGTAGCACTTTCACACCCTGAACCACTCATATCCCAAGGAGTCTGCCTACTTCAGTTAGTTATAAGCATGTTACATTTTGCATTTCCTCCCGTTTTAGTATTGAAAGTGTTGAAGTGAATAAATGATAACCCTGTCTGGTAGAGCAGCCACTCTTGTTCAAACTATAAACCACTTCTTTATTTGAAAAGCTGAAGTCAAATGCTCCAAGGCTTCTTTCAGAAAGTGATCATGCAGCAAAACAATGGGCATGCAAGGGGAATACCAGTAAATACAGTCAAAAGTACATCCTCCTCGCCCTAGATATGTTCCTACTGCTCAGTTATACAGTGGTAGACATGGTTTGTTAAAGGCTTTCCATATGCCTAAGGAGAAAAGTCTGGCAGTGATTTTTTTTATTTATAAAAATTACTTATTTAAATAAACCTCTGACTCCTATATATACATAGTGCTTTTAAAGAGAAGCTCCAATTGTTCTGAATCACTGTACCAAGAAACAATCACCTCCAAGGTAAAAGGTAACAGCCAAGCATGAGAAAAATCACAACAGGAAGAAAAGAAATTATATTCCAGATAGGAGAGCAAATAACACTGCTTTCAAAGCATGCTGCGGGCTACACAGAGCCCACTTACTGCAGATAAGAATTCAGATTGAATTTTGGAGGTCTAATCTGAAATGAAGAGAGGCAGAATAGTCCTGGGGGTAAACAGCTCCAGGGAGCACCAGTGTTACAGGAGGAGGCTTCTACCAAATTATCATCACTCGTACTTGAATTCACATCTTCTGGTTGTGTATTAACACAACAATTTATTATCTTAACCTCAGTCTATCATTTTACTTCCACAGAAGCACAGGCCAGAAAGGGTATTCCAGAGTTCAAGCCCATTCTCTTGCTGGATCATAAAAATCACAGCACAACCGTATCACACAAAAGGTCACCCACTGGGACCTGCTGCAAAACAAGGAAAACCAAAACAAGGAAACAAAACAAACAAAGAAAATCCTTTAACAAAGAAGGAAAATCTTTGAAATCATCAGTCCATCCACGTAAGTGCTGTTAATTCATAATGATCTCGATTCTTATAGCTCGTTCTCAATTTTCAGCAAAACGTTTGTCATTTTATTTAAAAAATTACGACCTCCATTTGAATTTCTGAGTAAGAGCACAGATGTACACAACGCTTTGCATGTTAAATATGTGGCTTTATAATGGCTTAAATTTCACACGTGCCCATCTTTTCAGTGCCAAATCTGTTCTGACATCGCTTATTGTTACAGGATCTGAAAAATACAGAGACACAGAGAGCTCCTAACGTGGGAGTGCTGATAGCAAACAGGCCATCTACAGAGAGCCTCAACAGACAGAGGAGGGGGAGACAGAGAAGGGCCAATCAGTCGTCAGTCAGACTCTTTTTAATCAGGTTGAAACGCTTTGCTGCGGAGAGGGGGGGTCAGTCTCTCCAAGCCCCAGCCCCATCGCTCATGCTGCTTTCTTAATTAGCAGCAAGTGGACAACAGCTGTCAGTAGCCCACAGGCCAGAAAGTTATCAGCAAAAAGAGTCTCCCATTAAGTTGAGAGCCATGGGGGCTGCCCCAGAATGGGGCTGTTCCATGCAGGACTGGCCAACGCACGCGGGAGATCCGGCCACAGCCCGAATGGCGATACTGACATCGACGGGATGCTCTTCCTGCTGGCTTTAGTCTGGTTGTTTTACCATATGACTAACCACAACTCGATTTTTTTTAGCTTTTTTGTGTGTGTGTGTTTCCGTGACAGGAAAATTTAAACTGAGAATAGAAGGAAATGGGAAGGCCATCCTAATGTCTCGATGAAAATACATGGGGGTCAGTTCAAAGGCACTGCATAATAAAAGTCTTTAAGATTGTTCCTGGGGTTTTAAGCACAGATACTGAAGCACGGGAGAGAAGGAGGAGAAAAGATGTTTTACTTAAAGAGCAGAGAGAAACTTTAGCAGCAGATACAAGCTTAATCTGAGACAACTAGAAGCCGTAACATGAAATAGCACAAAAGAAAAAAAGCCTCTGCTCATTATTATTTGTGTATTAGATCCTATGAGTCCAAGTCATTGCTTCTGATCTTATTGTGCCACCCATTACATCAATGTGGATCAAAAAAATGTCTGTCCTGAAGAGGTGATACCCTCTGGTCAAGCCATGTGCTTAGCTGACAACATAGCTCCCTGACTCTCTGGATGATTATGAGTCTGTAGCTGATCAACAAATAAAATAATTGCTGTGCTGATTGCTGCTATTTGTGGCAGTGGGGGAACTCCACACAATTGTAAGCAATAAAATGTATTAAGACCTTCCACTGCCCATTTGTTAATGAAAAATTGCCTAACCTCAACTTCTTCAAAAAAGCCAGGTTGCTTTCAGTTTTGGCTTTAACCTACCTAGAAAGCATAGATTTAGAGCAATTTTCTGAGGCCTGTCTGGCTGCAGTTCTGCTGGTTCTAAATATAGACCAGCTTTCTGAGCTTGAACCTACAGAAGGGGAGCTGGGCTGAAGATGGAAGCATTTCCCCAAGCTGCCCGTAGATGAGCAACACATCTAAAAACCCTCATCAAATTAAGTGCTTAATTACAACTCAGACTTTAAGACTCTGGAAATTAGGATAATCTTCTGGGAAATTTATTAGTCTCCCACAAAAGGAATTGCAACATACAAGTCAAAAAAAAGCACAGAGCTTGAAGAGTCTTCGCCCATCAAGTCACACCTTGTACTAGATTCTTCACCCTAATTCCCGGAGAATATCAGGCAAGATCCACAACTTAATCTCAGATTTTTAAGCTTCCATGAAAGAGTAGGATCAACATAACCAGGAGGCTAAATCATGAAGAGCAGTATCAGGCAAAAGTTGAGCAGTGTTTGTTTAGAAAAGCTGATGGAACACGAGCTGCGCACGGTCCTTCTTAAACTTGACTTGGTGCGTGTACACGAGAGGCAGGGCCACAAAGGACACTGCCTGGATTAGGTCTCAACATGGCTATTTGCACAGCCACCTAAATTTTGCCAGCAGATCATGGCTACAGCCTTGCCGGGCCGTTCTGTTCCTCTAGGTGGCATGCTCTGTGCACACAATATTACCTGCATCTTCCCACTAATGGAGAGATGCCACCCCTACGCAGCACTACCATCATCCACTCTCACTACCTAAACGTCTTAAAAATATGATCACTCCAGCAATAAACTGGAAACCCACAGGAGGTTATGGAAAAGCAGACGCCATCTGACCAAAGTAACAAGTTAAATCATATCAGTAAATGAAATGAGGGCAGAAGTTGTGGTCACTACTGTCACCTCACTGCAGCAGCACCTCCCATCACCACCCATCATTAAGTCAAAAGTACAGAATAAATGCTTGCACAACACTCTAAAAAATGTAAAGCTCTAGATAAACATTAAGCATTACACATTTTCCTTTTTGATTCATGAAATCATTGCATCAAGGGAAATTGAATCGTGTTCTCAAAATAAGCCAGAATATCCCACATTTCCCACTGCTCCCACCCTCATGAGCCATGGCCTGAGAGCCACATTCAGCAGCAAGAGCAGCTTTACTGCTTGGACAAGGTGTGTATTTATGTTCCTTTGCTGTGACATATGTACCACTATTTGCTGGCACATCCCTGTACAACTCCAGGACAACCCCGCTGAATCAAAACCTTGTGACACAGGCTCTCACACAGGATGCACTACAAGCAACAAGAGTTTACGCGTCCAAAAGAAAGGTAAACTAAGAGAAACAAAGGACAGTGAGAAGTGACAAAGAAGAAATCATATCCTGGTATCAAAGACCACGAGGAACAATGAGAAATGCAAAGTGATTCAAACACAGAGCTCAAACGTAGAAAGGAAGAAGTAACAGCTAGGGTTGGAAGTATCTCAGCAGATGAGTTAGGAAATGTTTACGTTGAGTTCACCCATGTAAGACATCAGCTAGTGGTGAAAGGGTTTTCCCCAGCGGCAGCTTATCTCTGCATACTCAGCTCCCAGACAGGTTCACTTTTGCAGCGCAGTTCTTCTTGCTTACTCCCTTGATTTCTCAGCCAAAGGTCAGAAGTTCTGCTACAGCCACCCATGCCCTGGAGGAGCCCAGCATCTCCTCTGCTGCTCACAGCCAGCACTGATCACTGATCAGAGAGGTTTGGACCAAAATAGTTTCCTTTTCCAGAAAATGTCAACTACAGAAATTCTCTGAAATGCCACATTGATTCAAAACAAACTTTTTGGTGGAAAGCTGTGGAAATCTATGTATCAGTCTCAACAGGAGTCAGATCCGTGATTAAAAACAGAGACAGACTGTAACAAAAATTCCCAACTTACCACTTAGGAATCTCAGGATGGGAATACGACTGCATTTCAAGGGTGTGCCCTGTCTAATACTGGTCTGTGTAGAAAGCCAGTCTGAGTAACTCTGGTGCTACAACGCTAGAAAATGCTAAAAGCCATGGAGCCAGCTGAGATGTCTACTTAGAGAAACTGCTACATTAACTCAACATGGGATAAATCAACTAAATGTGTACCCTGGAGCAAGAGTCTGGGGAGTGTCCAGACAAGCCTTTACAAATATTAACTAGCCTGAAGTTAAACACGTCTCTGTAAACTATCTTACAGACTTTGATACCATAAGAACCAGAAACTTCTTCCAATATAAAATTCCGAGCAAGTGAAAATGAGAAAGCAGTTCCTGATACAGCTTAACGACACTTTGGTGCTGATCATTTAAACTCGGATTGCTTCCTACTAATATTAAGGCTTTCACAAGATTTTTCACATGGCTTCCTCATAATGAACAGCTGCTCTGGCAACTGCTGGAGTCAGCACGTACTTCCTGCCATGAAAGAAAGTCATCAATATATCTCCATACAGAAAATCAGACTCTCTTTCAAACAGTTCATGACGGGGTTTAGATATCAACTGGCTACATGCCACCGACACTCCCTTAAACAATGGTTACACCCTCTATACAGCTAAAAATGAAATAGATGAAAAGGAAGACGTTTTATACAAGTTCCCAGGGTAAAACACATCTGAGAAGCACTGGTCTGGGACTGACATTGTTCTGCTCAAAGAATAAATATCTGAGTCCAAATCGTATTTCCTTCTCCACCTTCCCAGACTCGCACAAGAAGAAAATCCATCTGAGCATTCCTTTTACACTTCTGGTGCCCTCTAAAAGAGCCAAATCCCAGCATTTTACAACCGGTAAATAAATGAGAAGTGCCGCAGATTATGATTTTACCCTTCTGTTAACATCCCTTGTATTGCCAGCGAGACTGTTTGCCAGCTAAGGAGAGGTCTGAAACTCTTTCCATGTTGACTTTATGCTGAATACAAACACTGAGTGATCTGTCTGTACAGTGCAGCCACACAGATCTCCTCGCGTAGCGATGCTGCCTACAATGCTGCCACAGTCAGAGGGGCTGTCAAGACAAACATCATTGTATTAATTGCATCTGTTGATTAACCATTCCAAGAACAGCCTTGTTTCAATCACAGGCTTTGTAAGACAGTACTGAAATGTTACTGTAAGTGTTGAGATGGATGAGTCAATAGATACAGTACAAAAGCATTTGTAAAGTGACTCTCACTGGAGTAATTTGATAAGCTGCAGAGCTGCAAAAAACTGATGGGTTTAATTCATGTAGCTTGTTCATATAGTCCTTAACTTGGTTTAATGTTTCAGTCTTGTTTTTTGCCAGCTTTCCAGTCAAAGCTAGGCAAACACACGTGTACTGGTAGCTTTGCAAAGGTGAAAGATGGGCAAGTAAGTGTAACCAACCTGAACATAGTTTTCAGAAGTTGTATTAGAGACTAATCCCTCTCCCTTGGGGAGTTTACAACGGCTCTCCTCCGTATTTTGGAAGCTTTCCTTGACCTTGTGGAGCAAAAGACCTTTCAAAGCACCGGGTAAATATAACACAGGGGTCAGACCAAAGCAGGAAGCTCTGGCACTGGCCGCACACCACCACTGAGCCTCCCCTTCTGTTCTTATTCGGCTGACACGATTTCTGTGATGCCACATAAGGTCAGTAGATTCAGGTTACTGAAAGATTGTCATTTTAAACCTGATATCTCTCTCATCCAAAACCATCTGCAATTCATCTTTTAAGGCTGAGATTCCAGGGGAATTATCCACTAATCAGTTTTTATCTCCAAACTAGGTCCTCCCGCTTGCAGCTACTCAAAGCTCAGTCTGGCAGAGGTTTTGGTGCCCTTCGCTCTCACTGGAGGCCACAGTAACATGGAATAGTCTCCCACAGGATAGGCTTTTTTAAAATACATTTGATAGCAACTCCATGACAAAAGGCAGGTCTGCACTAAGGAAACTGGCACCGATTCACCAACTGACACTTCACGCAGCCAAGGTAGAGAGGCACAAAGCAAAGCTTCAAGTTGTGAATCGCCTTGACTGGGCTGGGCCATTGTTCTTTCCATCTTTGTGCACAGGAAACTGCTGCGTATGGTTTTGCTCCACCATGACTTTTTCAAGTAGGATAAAAACTTAGCAAACACAGAATTCAAAACAGGAAAAGAAGGTAAGGACTCTGGTATTGCCCCCAAAATACACATGCACAAAATGGGTCAGCACTGACTTCTGACTCCTGAGCACACTTGCTCACTTGCCTGGCTGCTACTCTGTCAGTACTTCTCACAGCCAAGTCTGAAACTCAAGAGAAGCATGTGGTCAAGTGAGTCAATACCCCGAGTTCTGCAAGTCCTTCTCCACTACTTCTTATATCTCATCCTTCTGCTACAGCCCTGCCCTGTTCCACCAAAGCATTTCATACTGGCTGCTCACATGCTGTGAAAGCGGCTCGTTCCAGTCACTCGCCCAAACTGTGTACCAGCAGGAGACTGAGCTCCATCTCCCAGAGCAGAAATCCCTGTTCTGCAGGGGTTTCAAACCAAGATGTACCATTCGTTTGCAATTATCATGCATCCCCCCCCAGAATCCAGGCAGGTAAGTTGCCTCCTGCATTTCTCCCAGAAGCCAAGGCAGTAACCTGCAGTTCACATCAGTAAATACAGCAACGTAGTAATTCTGGTTTACCTAATTCTGAATTTTGAGGACTATATAAAAACAAAACCAAACAAAACTCAATTTCTCCTAACAAGCAAAAAAAAATAATTCTGGAGATTCTTCATCTGGTGTGATTCGGGATAACGGGTATTTTACAGCTGTCCAAGTGGGAATATTTTGGGAGAGAGAGATGTTTTTAATTCCCTCTAGTTCATTTAATAAAATCTAAACATCATAGCTTAAAATAATCCTGACAAAGCAGGTCAGACCTTCTTATCCAATATATTATAACCATGTACTGCATTAAAACTCTTCTCTACCCTCTCCTTGGGTAAAATAGCAGGGATGGAGAAAAAGAAACCATTTACACAGAAGAGCAGAAACCTCTCTACCCAGACCCATTTGTTTCACTCTGCAAGTATTGACAGATGAGTAATGAAAACTGCTGCAGACAGGGGCTCTTCTTCAAGGCAGCATCAGTTAATAAACCACAACCACAGCTGCAAAAATATTAAGGAATTTAACTAAACGACTCCTTCAAGGGCACAGGATTGCAGGAGGAGCCAGGTTTTCTGCTTTGTTATCTTCCCAAAGGTTAAGATCACAGTGTGCAGCACCAAGACAAAGTGTTATTTTTCTGGATAGAGGGGCTTTTAGTTACAATTTAATTAAATACTAATATTTCTAGCATGATATTTTTCTTCATTATCATATTTGAAGCTTAGTATACTATGTTGCCAGAGCTTTTAG
This sequence comes from Chloroceryle amazona, assembly GCA_027560015.1. Classification (NCBI taxonomy): domain Eukaryota; kingdom Metazoa; phylum Chordata; class Aves; order Coraciiformes; family Cerylidae; genus Chloroceryle; species Chloroceryle amazona. The sequence continues at coordinate 9,782 of JANHFX010026599.1, read as the reverse complement.
ATGTGAAGTACTTCACCTGAGAAGTGTTAAATGATAAACCCAAGTGAAAATATCAGTAATAATAAAGCCCACAGCCCCTTAGCTCTCCCCACAGGACAATCCACAGCCCTGGTAACACTGCTCAGAATGGTGTTTTGCATGAGTTACCAACTTGGCGTGCCAGACTCAGATCAGGACCTCGATCAACAGCATGTTAACAGCACATGCATACTGGGAATGGCTTCAGAATCAGTTATGCTTTTGCTTGATGGGGGAATTTTTTTGGATATTGCCAGTGGAGCGCCGACAGACCGGATGGAATGGCTGGAATGTTAGATGCTATAATTTCTAGCAGCCTTAAGTACCTGCAGAATTTGAGAAGAATCAAAACAATGACATAAGCAATCAACAACGTTCTAACATTGTTTTTGTTATTACTAACACTCTTACACACCTTTGTTGCCAGAGACTCTCAGGATTTATAGGTACACTCATCTGTCCAGCTGCCAGAAATAATCCCTCAGATGTTTCCTTAGTTTTCCCTTCTCTACCATGTTAACTTCAGCCAGAACAAGAAGCGTAGAACGCACATTCAGGTGGGAACCCTGAACACAGGTCATTGTGGGCAACTGCCAGGTAAGCAATTTTTCCCTGTGCACATAGTAAAAAGCCACAACAATCCTGACAGCCCCAGGCAATGATGCAGGTTACACCAGTGTCTGGTCCAAATGACAGCTTTGGCCCCTCGGACCTTGGAGCTCCCCAGGCTGCCAGCCAAATGGAAGCTCAGAGAAGTTCTCCTGTGTACCGCTTGCGGTATACCTGATGTCTCCAGGGAGCCCTGGAGTTATTACAGTGAAATGTACACCTCAGATCTGAGGTCTAATGAACAAGGCTGTAATTCAGGATAAAACCTAAGAGTAAGAGCTGCCAGCGCATAGTTAAAGAACTTACACAAGAGCTTTCAGCCAACACAGACATGAGCAAGACCATCTCTGTTTAAAGACTACCTGGAAATATTCACAGACAGTAAAAGCAAATTCTCTCTTTGCAGGGTTTGAATGGACACCAGACGGCCAAACAGAGCATGGGACAGACACGTTTTCCCCTTTGCCATAATGAAGGGCACTGTTTGTGGTCTCCTCATGCCACTCAGTCATCTACAGAAAATGTGTAGAAATTCAAATAAATTTCTAATATCGATTCCCTGCAAAGTTTGACTGCTCAAACAGGTCCAAGAGTTCCAACAGAGGATGGATAAGTCATCACTATTTCCTTACAAAAACATGCCACAGATTAAGAGTGGTAAGAAGCAGTTTACCCCTGAGCAGATGCACCATGCTACGCAAGAGTCAGCAGTTGCTCTTTAGAGGGATAGTGTACACCCAAGTATCACAGAACTGGCCATATTTGAGAGACAGCTCATTGCAATCACTGTACTTTAAATACCATTTTTTATATTCATTAGAACATTTTACTGGCGTGGTTCTCCAACTTTCCCAAGTGTCTCTCTTATAAACTACAACAGACTGACAGAGCTGGAGACAGAAGTGCTACGGTTGCCCATGACAAACAGCTATTCACAGAGCAACAACCTGAGCTGAAAACAGAGAAACTCCCCACCTTAGTTTCTGTCAGTTATCTTGTCTCTTTATGAGCAATACCCCGGAGATTATTTTCTTTTCTCTTTTCTAAGTTGTGAATTTCAGGTGCATGATGTCTCTGCGTACTGCGAAATTCTCCCATATAATAGCCCTGGAGAAGCAACTCCAAGCAATACAAGAGTAAACTCAACCCCTGCACCACTTGTACCATGCTCCATCAAAAATCTGGCATCAGACTTAACATATGATCTTCATGTGACCTTTGCAAGGTTATTTATACAGGCAAACCACCTCCTGCACAAACTATTGCTCTGCATTTTCTCCAAGTCCCTGTTAATTCAAGATGAGCTCTAACTAAACCTCTTGGTAGATGTCCCTAGTTCAGCAAACTTAGCATTCGTGTCTATAATTCAGTTTAAAGCTTCTTCTAATTAGAAAAGCAGAAAACATACACTTAAATAAAGAAGTTGGAAAAATTGTATCCAAACAGGGATATTTAATGTCATTGTATATGAAATTTGCAGCACACATCTCTCCCAACAATGAAATGCAAGGTTGTGTCATTAGCAAAACATGGATGAGAATTATCCACACTTTATCTCCCCATACTGAGTTTGACAAACTGAAGTTAATAGAGGTAGAGCACAAAGGAGAGGATAATACCTCACCTGGGAAAACTGTGTTTTAAACAGTACTGTCCTGCTAACTGAAGGCCACTGTCGGATGGATTCACTGAGCACTGCTATCTAGAATGGGCTGGACTGTGCTATACGACCAGAAGTAAACTATTGATCTCCCTGGGTGCCCTTTATTACATGATGTTTGGTTCCTAAAGGAAACCTTCTAAATATGGAACTAATTCCCGAGGCTATTTTACCACCTCTTGGGCAGTGTGGCCACGACAGACTGGTGAACTGCGAAGCACAGTAAGCCAGCAAAAGGTAGGGCATAAAATAATGCCTGCTGTACGTGGGGAGCACACTCCTTTTGCTCCTATTTTAATTATTAAAGCCTTTCTGCAAACTATAGTTCAACTGTTCTAAAACTACATACTCAGCCTCTTGGTAAAATTCTACCAAGTCTTAATCAACCAACCAAGTTGCAGCATCTGTTTACTCCAATGTTACCAGCTATAAGTAACTATTCCTTGATTTTAATCTCTACTGCTTTTTTCTTTCCTGCAGCCTAAAAAGAAAATTCTCATCTACTTTCTTTCAAAACCCAAGACTTTTGTAAATGTGAGGGATGAAATTAAAGATCTCGTTTAGAATATAAATGGGACTGGCTGAGCGAATATGTTAAGTACACAACAAAAGGCATCCCCACACGAAGCCTTCAGAGAGAAGGAATGAGAGCACGAGAGTGCAAGCAAGCTGTAACCTTTCTCCTTCAGCAGAATAATGAAGGAGTGCTCCTCGGAGGCACTGATGGCCACACTGAGCTGTTAATTTCAATCAGAAAATGCACAGAATTTTCATGACACCAGAAAAGCTCTACACAAAGCAGCAGTCACCATCACCCAGGTAAAGTGTGACAATGCAAAATGCATTTGCTTAATTCCAAGAGTCAGCCCCATACAGTAGAAATGTCTTCTTTGGGTGCCACCCGTGCTCAGTGGATCCTCTAACTGGTATAAAAGGGGAACCAAAAAAAATGAAAGAAACCTGAAAGTAAAATGCTAGCCGAGGTTTGAAATCTCCATACAGCTCTGGTCAAGTCTCAAAGCTTTTAGATTGCTTATGATAAAACAGAAAGCAAGTGAAAACTGATTCTCCCAAATACTGTCGATACTGTATCTCCCACACTGGTACAGCCCATCTTCTTACACTTGTTCCTATTAATTTCTTTCTTGCTCTCAGCATGAAAACATTATCTCAGAAACTCCAGAAGGGGTGAGCGATGGTAGTGAGTAAAACAGCAAACAGATTTACCATCAAGAGACTGCTTCAAGGCTGAAGAGCTTTAACTGAAATAAGCAACACAAATGTAAGTAGACCAATAATCTGATCCAACTTTCTGAGGTTGCTTCACAGAATACGTAGGGACATCATTTCTCTCTCACGTGGATGAAATTGTTTGCTCTATCAGTGTCAATGCCATGCACCATAAGAAGAGATGGGAAATGTATTTTTAAGAGAGGATGGATGTTATAGGTCAGGTAATACAGCTGTAAATTTGTCAGGCTGCAGTAACGTGAAGCGCAGAGCTGCAGAACATTCCTTTGGCAGCACGTCCCAACCTGCAGGATTCCTGCAGCTTTTCCGGATTGCCGAAATTCATCTTCTGTCTCTTTGCCTTGGAACAGACTCCCATGAAAGCTGCCGGGAGCCTCCTCCTCACCTGCGTTCTACTCGCACGCAACTTGGCCCACCATCCCCTCCTCTTCTAACATCCATGGGTTGGGCACCCTCTGGCTCCTCTTCTGGGCTCTCCAACCATTCCATCATCTGTGATGTCCCTTTTTCCTTCTCTGGCGACCTTCTTACAAACCTTGGAGTTCTGGCGTTACAAATTTGAACTTGCAAAAGTGAATAAATCTACTTTTCCTCCAACCAGCTCTTCCTTTTCCTCTAGTCTCTACTAAAGCACTGAGAATGACACGCTGTTCCCCATTACCATCTTTTCATACCCTTGTTTTCTCCAATATTTCTCCAATATACAGTTGTACATCATAAAAGACAAGCTTTGCTTACTTAGACAAAAGTAACAGAGTTAATATTCTTGCAATAGCTCCATGTTTTTAATTCTCCTTCCATGACAATGGCTGAATCCCCTAGTTTGGTAATGTTAATAAAGAAAAAACCTCACATGTAAAACTAAAGGAGAATTTTTCAAATATTCAGCACAACAGATTTTCACTTGTTTTCCAAGAGAGAAGACTATTCTGTCACAAATTTAAGAAGCTGAAGGATCCCCCTCCACGCAGGGGTTTTGCTCCAGATAATGTAAAGCCTCCACAGGAAGAATAGGGGCTGGAAGGATTCATTTCACTGCTAAGCAACATTAGGCAGAGGTCAATAGTTTTGCAAACTGGCAAAAGACCCCAAAACTCCAGATCTCTGGTTTCAGCAGAGGAATGTCGGGATGATTTGCCTTGGAAAATGGAACAAGTTATATCCTCTACATGTATCCAAACTATGCCAAGTGATGGGTGTGGTGAGGAGCAGGAGAGAGGAAGAAGGCTATTAAATCACCTTACCTGTAGCCCTGACATGTAATTTGTTGGTTTTAATATATTACCTCGTTTCTGGAGTTTTATCTGGCACAAAGACAGCATCTGCTCTTTTACCATTCACCTTTGCTGGGGTGCAACAAGCTTCCCAATTTGATGCTACAGTAACGACCAATTCCAGCTATCACTTCTCAGTACCCCAACTAAGAACTACCTGAACATCTCCTGTAATGCACATCATGACCGAGTGCTTGAGTGAAGTCTGATCAGCCTCTGTCAAGGGCAGGTAGAACATCTCTTGAGTTTCTTTAAAACAAAGTCTAGAAAAGTAACACTTCATGTTCCTCCTCCTGCAGTTAAGATGCTGTAAATTTCTGAATTGAATGCTCTCCTTTCAAAGGATTTCTTAAGTCAACAGCAAAGCTTATTTTGCCAATTCTACCCGCAGGCTTTCGACCTCGGAATAAGTAAGGCAATAATCTATTGCTTTTTTTTTTTACAAAGACCCACACCACTGCATCAGAGTCCATCTGCACTTACAGAGCTACTACAGTATCAGCCGAGGGATCAACTGCCATTCAAAACTTCCAAAAAAGATGACAAAAGCCCCAAGGCAGCCTGAAAAAGCAGTTACAGATTGACTCCCTTCCCTAGACACAAGCACCCAGGTTGCTTCCACTCACGCGATACGCTGCAACAAGTAAAGCCATGCTGATGGCCTTCAGGTGCCTTACAAATAGGAAATATTCTCTGCAAATGAAGCAACAGACTTCAAGGAGGGACGTCTGTGTTACGATCTTGACTGACAGTGAACTTCCACTCATCTCGCTGCTTGCCAGGGGGTTAGCAAGAGCCAGCAAGAGCTACCACCAATAAAAATCACACCAAGAGATATATTTAGTCACTGCGGTTCAAGGAAAACGACTGCTTGCGCTGAAAATAAATTTAGCAATTGTTTCCAGTTTCTGCTTTTTCACTGACTAAGGCACAACCCAGCTGCTTCACATTCCAGTTGGCTTCAGCTGTCTTTTTTTTCTCCGTTCCTTGTCCACTTTGTTCTTACAACTGCTACGACCATCTCAACCCTGCAGCAGCTATCCTGTGGCTACATTTCTGAGCGCTCCAGTCTCGACGCTACGCAGCGGAACACCTGTCCAGCCTACAATGACTTAGAAAAAAACCACAAAATTCTGCTCTTTGTGCCGTTCTGCAGGAAAGACAAACAGTGATCATCCTCTACCTGCAGTCTGCCTCTACACAAAACTAGACTGAATTGTCAATGCTTTTTAAACAAGCTCCATAAAACATGTGATGTCACTTTCCGAGCAGCATATCGTAGGGAATGCAGTAGGTGCTAAAAGCCCAAGTAAGGAAGAGTTGGAACGGAATCGCCTTTAGGGTTGTGAAGTGAGTCTTTAGAAGAGTTTAATTTTCAGATTTAATTTTCAGGACAAAACATTTCACTGAGAATTTTTACTTCATTTGAAAACAGCCAGTGAAGCAGCACTTCCAGCAGTCAACTGTAAAACTTCTAACTTGAAAGCCCTCATTTATACTGACAACTGAACCAAGAAAGAATTCGCCCTAGTAACTCACCTAAGCAGAGCTTAGACAAAAAGAAACTGCAGAAAAATGTACAGGTGTAAAAAAATATGTAGGATATTTTCCCCAGATTGATCCAAGAGATGATGGCAATTCCAAAAACATTCTGCTCAAAAAATAAGATCCCTGGGAAACGTGTTAATACAGAAACGTTCACAGATGCACAATTCAGAACCATGTCAATTGGTGTGGAAGATTCTGGACAAACATTAAGTTCCTATAAAGATGGGAATAATCTGGCTTCCGGAATTGTTCCTTTTATTTTGCCCTTCTCCTTAAGAACTGAGTTCTCCTGGGATTACCCCTGGCTGTTTCTACCACCTTTAATATGTTAAAGGATGAGAAGTCAGAGGTGAATTTGCTTATCAGGGAAACGCTTATGAGTAAAAGGTGAAGACAACAGCATTTTCATAAATGAGAAAGGAATAAATACATCCAGTTGAGTCCCAAGCAGAGTAGAGATAACTGAGTGCACTCCAGGTAGCTGATGCTTGGAACAAACAGTTGTCTCAAACAACCTTTTAACGGACAGCTATTGAAGAAGCAAGTTTACACGGGATATGAAAACCCTGCAAGAAATTACAAGAATAAGATTGAAAACAGCAAGTAGAATAAGCCCTCAAAGTATGGAACCCATATGTTCTTTGGTTTTAATAAAGGGCATTCTTGAACGGACCTGCCTCATGGAAGAGCTTTTGGTTTAGACTTGATAGTGTCTGACTGCTCCCTTATTCTCCCTGAATTGATGCAGAATAGTTCAACTCCCTGGAGCACTTAATCCATCAGGTAAATAAATACAGGAATTCATGTGTTGCCATGGTAATGGGAAACCCAAGCAAAATCTGTGACCTTCTCCACTCTTTATTGGCATCCCTATTTTGGATTTTAAATCAAAACTACAAGACTAACTAGGGCGAGAGGAAATATTCTCTGAAAGTGAAAATGAAAAGTCAACAATTCTAGAGTAAAGGAAAACCAACGCTGGATGCTGTTCCTTCTCCTCCAAGTTGATGAGGGTTCTGCTTTGAAAAAGTGTCTGGAAGTCTCCTGGCTGGAGACGAACAAAACAAGGGGGCTAATGGTAGTGAACGCAAAATACACCGGCTTATTCAACGTCACCAGACGGTCCCCGTTTTGCTGTGAATTGCCTTACAGTGACCCTTCTGTTGATTATACAACAGTACTGAGAGGCTGCAGAGGGAGCCTTGTCTGCTCTCCCTTGGTGGACAGGATGGTAGCTGTTATCTCAAATCATTCATTATTGGTTTTTATTAAGTGCCAACAAGGTGTTTCATTTAAGGACCCAGGGAGCAGATGTATGCAAGACCTCTGGGGATCTGACCCTGTACAGTAAGACTGTTTTTCCCAGCAGCCTGACTAGATGGACACAAGAGTCAAAGCAAAGCCCAAGCCCGTTCCCAAGATTGCCAAGATGGGTTGTTATCAGGCAATAGCCTGATTTATTTACAGCATAATGGGGTTTCTATGCATTTCCGTTCCCATGGGGAAAAAACCCAAATTCAAACATACACAAATACACAGACCTTAGACCTCACAGCATTTGTTTCATGACTCTATCCTTTGTTCTGCTACTGTATACATTTTGACAAATATTATCCCAGAATTACTACAGCATTACAGGCTGTGTTTACTCGGTGACGCTGTTAACCAAACTGTTTGTGTCAGTCAGAAGTTCAAACGCTCAGGAACAGTGATGAAGACTGCACTGCACTGAAACAGCTGGCTTCCAGCCCTCCCGCCCTCCCTCCCCTTCCCAGTCTCTTCCCCTTCAGGTTATATTTGAACTGGATTTGGTTTTTTTATTTCTTTTTTTAAACACCCTCCTTAATAAATTAAAGTACGAACGGTTGAAAGAGAACAATCACCCACATTTACAGTCTCTCTCGTTCAGCAAATCACCTCTACAACACACACCCACTAGCAAGAACGCCTCCGCATCAAGGCTTCACCCATCGCACCTTCCAAACCGTTCGTTTACGGCACTGACCTGGGGACGGATCCTGCATGATGTCTTGAGTTCTTCACTGGGAGTTCAGCGCGTTGCAAGGTCGGGTCTCTAGGTTGCGCCGCGTATTGAGTTTTGTGTGTTTTTTGGGTTTTTTTTTTTTTTGCCTTTCTGTTCTACTGTTTATGGAACCGCACTGCGTTTGTGTGTGTCTACAGAGTCATCGTCCCGCGTTTGAACTCTTCACGCTGCTTCGCTGGTGTGGAGTTATATTTACTATTCTCAGAGGGTTATTTACTGCACGCGAATAAACAAAACGTGATCACTTATTTATACATCTGTAATTATCATCTACAGTGTTATCAGCATTTACTAAAATCCCAAGCCAAATTCACCTCTAGCATAAACCAGTGGCATTTATTTGAGAGCCAGCCCCAGGTCTGTCTATGCTGCTAACACCTTCTTTCCTCAGTTCCCCGCTTCCCAGACAAACAGTGGCAGCGATATGCCAGTAAGCATTGAGAAGACACAGCAGAATCCCAAAGCGAAGCGTTATGTTGCGATACTACGGAAGGGATCAGTGCATCAGATTAACCTATGATATTTCTAGAATAACATTTGTCCCGTGATGCGATGCGCACTTGTTAGACGCTAACTTAGCGCGAAGAGCTGGAAACGTGCCTACGGACTGCACTTACAAGCCGGCTGCCAGGCAGCCAGTCTGCTTATCCCTGGAGGCTGCTCCAGAACCCGTATTGCAGGAGAAGGGATTCGGATACAGTGCAGCACAGAAGCCAGAACAAACGCAGGACTGAATAATCAAAACTCCTTTGAAAAGGGAATCTTTCCTGAGCTGGTGGAAAGGCTGAGCGCTGTACTTTGCACATCCCGGCTCTGATTGATACCCTGCGTTCCCCAGTAGGAAACTGCCTAGCTATTCCTTACCATAAAAAATACAAAACAGCATTGATTTTTGTCTGCTAATTAAATGCAACATAATTAAACTAAATAACTTCACTGCTTGATTTGCAAAACACTAATTGAATCTTTAAACATACTACTCCCACTACACAGAAAAACGGAGGCATTCAACCATCTAAAGCGACAACTGAGAACCAGACACGACTCCAGAAGCACAGAGAGACAATATGATCCGTGCTTGAGCGTTTCCTTGTGAGAGCAAGAGATCTCAGCTGCCTCCCCCAGGCTCTGGCTCTAGGTGAGCACCCCCGGCAGAGGGGAGAGCTTTGCAAGGAAGAGGAAAAAATGAGCAAGTTCCCTCTGACATTTGCCCACGGACTCATCTTTTCTGATCTTACACAAACACCAGAAGAGGAAAGTTGGAGAAGTTGCAATTAATCATTGCGTGTAGGCCCCAAAGCGTTGCAGCGCCCTGGCTTTGCTGATGCTTTGCTACATGGAAAGGACGGCAGGAGTGCGGGAAAAGGAGAAAAAAATA
>JANHFX010026594.1:0-21838 GCA_027560015.1 Chloroceryle amazona | reverse complement strand
GTGATCCTGCTTTGGCACGGGGATTGGACTTGATGATCTCTAGAGGTAGGTCCCTTCCAACCCCTAACATTCTATGATTCTATGAAATTACAATGCGATCAAAGACCTGTTGAAATGAAGGCATACACTCCTTTTAATTTCAGTGGGTTTTGGATTAAATTTGAAATATTTTAAATTACAGAATATTTTGGGAGCACTAGGAACATCTCAGTCGTCCTTTGCTTTGTTAGTGACTGTCCCATTCTTACATCTGACACCACTTCAGCAGCTGTGAAATTCCTACCTTCAGGCTTGAGGAATGGTTCTGCTTTTCCTGTTTAGATGTAATCTACTGTGACACCCTACATACTTACTACCAAAGAAGAGCAGGAAAATCCAAAGGGAAAAATGCCTTTCAGTAACAGTGCTCTGGCAATTTAGCCCCACTTATTCCTGTATCATTTCTTTTGCAGTGGTAAAAAAGAAAATATAAACTCAATTTACCAGATGAACTGTTTCTTACAAATATTTCCCATTCTGATAAACAAAAAAGAGAAAAGCCCACAACCTCCAAAGAGAAGCTGTTGACATGTCCTCATCTGGATTCCAATGCAGCTGAAAAAGGAAGAAAAAGCCCCAAAAGCCCACGAAAAACCACCTTGGATTCATAACAGACAGTGATCGCTTAGACACAACAGAAAATTAAAAAAAAAGCATTTGAGGGGAAAAAAAAGAAAAAAAAAAGATGCATTAGCACTTAGGAATATCTTGAAAATAGCAGTCTGAGTGCCAAATGTTCTGAGGTGTCTTATGGGAGAAAAGATCCATTTCTCAACAAAAGGAATAAAAACTGAACAATTCTCCTGAAGGCTATAAACAATTTTCCTAATTGTTTCTTTGTGTCTTTCACATTTTTGCCTGAAAACTTCAGTGAACTGAAGTAAGCAGAAAGAATTGAAATAATTCCTTATTGTGAAATTTTATGTCATTAAAGACCAAAACTTGAAAAGTGGGTCTATTAACACAAGTGTAGGGAAGGCAGTTATGCTACTGAGTTATGTTACACATTTCAGAAGTGTGAGATAAGCAGGAGAAGCTCTCACAAGAGTCCTAGTAGATGTACACACCATTTTTGAAATTATGAATTGCATTCTTCTGAATAAAGACTTTTTTTTTGGAAGAAAGCTGGTTTTCTACAGCTTGTACTGAGATCAGAAAAGAGGAAGAAGGATCTGTTCCAGGTTCCTGAAATTCAAAGGTTCAAATTCTTGAGATATCTGTTTTACTATTTGCTTTTGTGAAAAAGAAGGGTCTCTTGTTTCTTACTCTGAGTTAAGCTAAAAAAACTGTTCACCTTAAAAGTCTTTTAAGGCTATTTTAATCATCTTGGTTTATTATAGCATTAAATTGAAGGGAAAAAAAAAGAATTAAGTATAGCTTTTGTTTTTCAATTATTATTAGAAGTAGTTATTTGCACCAAGGTAATTCAGATAAGCATCTGGCCCACAAAACTATTCTGGCACAGACAAAGATTTGCCCTTTTTTTTTTTTTTTTTTAAGAGCTAGGAATTTTTCCAAGATATCTTGACTACAGGGAGCAAAGCATCTGACCAAAGTATGCTCACCAGATGGTAGATGTTTCTATGTGGGTAAATACTAAAAAGTTCTAAATCCATGCAAACTGGGAAGTAAGGAAAGGTTTGCTATTGTTTTCCAGTTTAAGTTGCCTCTGCAACTAATAAATGTGTTAGGAAAAATAAACCAAAATAAAGATACATTTAATGGAAAAAAAAGAGAAATGTCTCTTAATTTATTACTGGATCTGACTTACTGTTAATAACTAATTTGGGAAACTTTAAAATTAAAAGCTTTTTTTGTTCTTTTATTTTTTTCTTTTCTTTCCTTACTATCTTTATTTTCTATTCAAAAAATTTGCTGCGCTAAAATGTGATAGCTTCACAAATAATAGCAAGAAGAATTAAGGAGGAAATGTGAAATTAAAGAAAAGCAGATGGTTTTAAAGGCCAGCTGAAGGCTTTGTGCAGCCAGCCCCTAGTCAGCCACTATTGCCTGGTGGGGCAGAAGCAAAAGGCAGCGTGATTGCAAAAGGCAATGCTGCTGTCGCCTCAGAATATTTAAAATACCTATGAAAGTATGTTTGCACAAAGCTGCTGCATTGAGCAGTGGCTTTTCTGAGCTCTTCCGCCAGCTCTACTGGTGCTGTAGTTTCAAGCAAAGTGAGGAGAGGGGAATACAGCAAAATCTCGTGAGTGGTAAGGTTTTAAACCACTATAGCTGTTGGATGTCTGATATGAGTTGGAGGCCTATGTTTTTTATAACACCCACACAAGGAGACTTGTAGGTGATGTAGCACATCAAGTTTGGCTCCAGTATCCAATCTCAGCAGGACTAGACACCTCTCTAATTTAAACGTCTGTGTAAATGTTTGCTGGGTTAGTAATTTATCCCAGATTTAAAGTCACATAGGCAGCTTGAGGGTACATCTACACAGCAGTGTATTTTGACCAGAAAGCAAGCTGGCTTACATGACAGAAGATTTACAGCTGAAGTCGCATAGCAAAGTAATGAGAAGTTAATAGAAAGGTTCCCACTAAGTGTGGTGAGCTTTAGATCATGTATCCACTGAGGCACATGAATTGGAAGAAATGTTGCAGTGAGAAGACAGGACAGCAGGAGAAAATGTTCCTAGCTTTCTTTGTACTGAACTTGAAATAACTAAGACGGCTTCTAATTCTCTTTCATGCTCCCCTCTTTACTAGAAACATATTGCTTACAACACCTTTCTGTTTATTTGGTTGCGCTTTTTTTCACTCTGCATGTGCCTGCAGTGAACAAGGAAGTGGAAAAATCTGTATATGAAGAAGCTATTGACACAAATGGGTAATGCAGAAACACACCCAATTTTCCCTCCCCTCCACTCCTCAGGAAATCTCTCTCCACGCAAATAAATAAATAAAAACAACTATTAGCTATTAATCCTCAAAACAATGAGACATGTTTACCAGAACCCTACAATATTTTCCTCTTTAGGGCAGTAGGAGATAGCAATTTTTAATAAACATAAAAAGATAAAAGTTCATCGAACTAAATACATACAAACCTGATGGGGATCTGACAGTTTTGTGGAGGTGATGGAAATATAGGATACAAAGAATCTGGGTTTCATGAAGCAGAACTGGAGAAACATCATTCCTTGCAGAAGATATAAAAGTCTGGGTAAGGGAATTTTTCCTCTAATATGGACTTAGTTGTGCATATTTTTTCTTATAAAGTTCTGAAACAAAGATACACTTTCATTTTTTTTAGCACAGATAAATGCTTAAAATATACTGTTATGGCTTAAATACCTTTTCTCAAGCATGCTATAAGTATGATAGAATCTGGTTTCATACCAGAATACATGTATGGCTCTTAATCCCTTGTTCTAGATTGTTTATGCTAAAGCTATTGAAAATAATTCAAGACAAGAAAAATATTTTATCAATAATTTCTAGTCAAGGTAAATATATAAATGATAATCAATATTCAGGAATCATAACATCTGTTTAAAAAATACATGTAACAGATTGTCAAGAGCTATTACCCAAGAGATTATATTCTATGGAATTGGCTTAGTATTAGAAGAAAGAGTGATTAACTGTAGAACAGTTAATGTCCAGGTTATTTCTGACACACTGCTTTGATAAAAAAAATAATTTTTCTCCTTATCCATAGAGCTTAAAGTCTGTGGTGCAGAAGGCAGCTATAGATGTGGGGTTTTGCAACTTCTTTAACTTATGCATGCACATGCACATACTTAATTACATAAAAAAGCCTTACCTGACTTTTTGTTTGTTTGTTTTTGTGTGAGGAGCAGTTAATATAAACATGCTTGAGCAAACATTTTATCTTCTTTAAAGGAATATATTGAATATCTCATTTTGACTACTACAAAAACCAAACCAACCAACCAAACTGAACAAACAAACAAAAACACACACACACAAACAATCAAACAAACAACAACAACAACAAAACCCCAAACCAAACAAACCTTTGAAAAAAAAATGTGCTGGCTATGTGGTATCATTTATTCCCCAAATGTAACTGTTTCTGCATAAATTAAAAATACCCTTTTCCAAAAGAAAAAGTGTAGATGGGAGTGAGTTGAGGTGTCAGGAAGAAGGAGGATGACATGTTTATTTCAATATACAAGTTTGAGGGACAGAAGGGAGGAAACATGCAGAAGAAATTGCATCTTTGAAAAGTAGCAGACAACGACTATAGAGAAGACCTGTTTGGAGCTATTGAAAGACACTATTCAACTCCATGGAGGGGAAACCTAGCTCACTTTGCAAATGTAAAACCAGACTGCTACCAGGAACCATTTCCAGGAGTGATTAACAAACACAGTTTGCTTTATGAGATTTTCTCAGAGGTAAAAAAGTATGCATACAATTTTGACACAATGATGATAATGCAGCCTTAGAGTTGTCAAGAAAAAAATACAATTAGCACTTCTCCCTTAAAAGGGTGTCTCATTACTTATTGTCTACTCAGCAGATGTAACATTTAAAAATAGTGAGCAATGGCCAAACAAAGGAAGTAATTCTGAGAAATAAATGACTGTAACAGTCCCAGCTTCCTGAATGGAGGTGAAAGTGGTTTGACAATATTTACCCAAGATGATGTTCATTTATTCAGTGTTGAAATTAAAGAGAGATGGAGGAAATGTCTGTGAGTGCTAGTGAAAGTGTAACATGAAATAAGAATAGACTCTAAAGTTGCAGACAAACTTAAATCTCCCAAGTGGCATCAGCACAAACCAAGAGACTTTCAGTAACAACTAATGTTGGTGTAAGGGTTTAATTTATGCCTTAAGTTCTCGGCTCTTAGTGGTGCAAGATATACTAAGGAAAAAAAGCCAGAATATTTTTAATTGAATTTCTAGACTTCTGTTTGAGTAAGAGCTCTAAATCCAGGTTATCAGAACAAGGGAACAAGGTGAACATACATTTGAAAAAAGAAAAATATACAGTAATTTGTTGTCAAATTTCCTCTACAATAAACATTTTCCTCTTGGGTTATATGCACTTGTGGCCCAAGTTAAACAAATGAAAATGTGGTATCTACATTTAAAAGAAAACTGGATAGTACTGTGATTAAAGATAAGGGCATTAAACCAAAGGTTTTTTTCATATATCACATTTATTTTGAAAAATATTACAGGTACTGTAGCAAGGATAGTAACTGCTCCTTATTACATTTCCACCTCCTCTCTGGTAGATATAACTATTCCAGTGCTGCAGTACAGCAAGCTGGACAGATGGCCAGTATTGTTCTTGTGTACCCCACGAGTGTAAATGACCAAGACAATGCTTTTGAAAGCTGAATCTATTATTTTATTGAGATGGAAAAAAACAGCAGTTCTAGGGGCTGTCATGGGCTCTCTTTTGCTGTAAAAGGGTTAATACAATGATACTCTGACAACCAACCACCTTTAAATGTTAAGTTAGGTGAAATCATACAGCAGAAATATACACACAAAATATTTATTTCACCTTTTCTTGCAGTCATGGTATTTTCAACGTTTATAGTTAAATTGCTCAGGATAGATGAAGCCTAATTACAAAGAAACCTTTGCATCTGTTTTAAAAATTAAAAGTAGGTCTTTTGCATAGCAGGGTTTTTTTGTTTTGTTTTGTTTTATTTCCCTGGTAATGCCTTTTTTAGTGTCTTTTCTCAATGAAGTTATCAAGGAAGAAAACCCTTTCTGTGAACACCAAGGATGAACCCAAGAAACTGAATGCTGTGCTTTTTCTGGTTTCAAAAAATGGTGTCTGTTAAGAAATGGAAACTTTTTACTAAGTATAACACAGTACCTTTGAGACTGAGAATTGTAGCTTGAGATTTCCATGGCTGCCAGGCAGGTTTTCCTGAACTGGCAAAAGCAAAACCAGTGTTGAATAAAGATCAAGAAAGAGAGAAGGCAGCTATTTAACCAGCTGAATGGAGGAAATGAACACCAGCTTCTAATATTCAGCTTTCCTCATTAAATGTGAAACTCTTACATAAGCCCAGCAAAGGGCTGGCTAAGGTATAGCAGTGTAAGTCCACTTAAAGTACTTTCCAGTTTCATGTGGAATTTTAAGAACCTTTTTACAACAGTCAAGACAAAGTGGAATTTTATTTTGAGAATTTGTAATGTGACAGTTGAAAAATGTTTAGAAATGTGCCTGAAAAATAGCCTAATATCTGTCCGGGTGTCAATTCAGTTTTATACCATTTTAACAACTACTACTATGTAAATTATATTGTAATTAATCTTTCTCTGTACTTAATTTCATTGTTAAGCTAACATAATAAATAATGCTTTAGATTCAAGGTGGAAATTCATATTCCTTCTTCTAAAGCTGAAGAAAGTATTTTCATTGAAATGGCAAGATAGTATTTATGAAGAAGATACTCAACATCCCTCCTGTGAAAAATGGTGCTGATGATAGGAAATTATCTGTAAAGATTTATATGTATCATATGCTTTTATCTAGATTTATGTGCATTATATACAGTCACGCAAAAGAAACAGATCTCCTGTATCTCTAATTATCTAGGAAATGGACCTTCAGGCCAAACCACTTGCCTAGCCTCCCACCATAGTCAGTAGAGAGAAACAGGTCTTAGAAACGCAACCATTATACACAGTATGTGCTCCTCTTTCTTTTTTCCAGTTACAGCAGAAGGAGCAATCTAGCCTTAGTCTACATACCTGACTATGTTGCTAAAGGCATGAATGCCAAGGTGACACAGAATGTATTTACTGTGACTAAACTAGTAAAAGAGGCAGGAACTTGAAAATGCCATCCAGAGGTATCACAATACATCTGTTTGGAGACTACTTTCATTTCAGCCATCAAGGATGGCTAAAATTAAAATGTAAAGGATAAGAAAAATATTTATCTAAAAAAAATAATTATTTTACAAAATCAAGACATTCAGTCTTTTATGATACATAGGTCAATCCTGCTTCCACTAAAGGGTGTAGAAATTTTATAGTTTTCTTCTCCAAGGACTAAGGAGAGAATAACAAAGGTTAAGCCCCTTATTTTACTTTTTCTGAAAAGCTGATGGAGTGGTGGAGACACTTTAATTAATTTGTCTTTTTATACAGAATATGACATCAAAATAATTTATTTTCATTATAATGCATCTACATTTTCTACCTGTGTGTTGCAAAACCTTATACTATGCAATTTGAGGAGAAGATTCTGCTTGAGCTCATGATACATGATCTGCATTACTTCTCATAGTTTAATACTTATTGAAATGTAGCTACCATGAGAGTACTAAGAACTATCATTTTGATCAGAATCTCTGAAATGCTTCACAATAAGAGATTATTGCATCTGCATTTTTTAAGATGGTCAAACACGGGCTTTTTACTATAAAAGTTTTCCAAGATGAAATATTTTCTAAGGTGCTACAGTGTGCTGTTTATTTAACTTTTAATAATTCAGTAATGAACATGTTCCCACTTTCCCTTTATAAAAGCAAAAACATTACTGTCTAGAGAATACTGAGCAGAGAGTAAACCAGAGCATGTTAGAACACTGCTGCAAAAATAACACATTCATATAGCACCTTAGTGAATTATCTTTATCATAGTACAGACAGTAAATATGCTAAAACTGTTTTGCCTGAAAATTACCATCTTTTGGGTTTGTTTCTTCTGCACTAAACTGAGGATGCAGGTCTTTTAATTCACAGTGAGTAGTTTTTTACTTCCCAAGAATTCCATGTGTTAGAGAGATTACACAATGTGAAGATAGAGGACAAACTGTCTTTTAGTTAAGAAAGGACAAAAAAAAAGGCCCAGGGACATTACACAGAAGAATCCCAAACAGTGCCAGTAGGAACAATACATGTATTTTAGTGAAGTATATCCATCAATGTGCAGACAATAGTGTAATATTTTCAGTATTTTCATTTCAGTATGAAAATATTGCTGTTCAGTCCACAAATTCACCCAGGAAATACATACCAACAGAACCAACTGTGTACAACAATGAAAGGACCTTTGTGACACTGATAACTTTTGTTTCATCAGTGAAAAAAAACCCCATAAAATCCAAACTTTGAGAAGTATTAGTGAGCATGTCTGATTTAATAGTTCTCTTCCAGAAGGCAATCACTTTTCATAGAACATAAAAAAAAATAATCAAATATGTCTTTCTGAAATCTGTCAGAAAACCAGTTATCATTGATTTTATGTCAGTTTTGGGTTTTTTTATTCCAAATTTGTCAACCTTTGTCATGTGAATGATTTCAACAAAATATGCTTTCTGTGGATGAGGAACTGGGACCCATGCACTAAAGCAAGAGCTCAAACACTAGCTTGCAGAACTGTGTTCTTGCCTCTCCTCGAATAAATGTATGGTTAATTATTTTTTCCAAATCAATTCAAATTCATAAGGAAGAGTGGTGCATGCCTCTCATTACCAGCACATACTGTTATCCACACCCAAGGAAAGATTCTTTTGAAGGCATTCTCTTAGCATTTGTGGTTTGAGCCTCTCAAAGTGGTAATAACCAAATGAGAGTTCTCATTGCTAAGCCATGATATCAAAGATGAGACTTATTACTGCCTTGTTTTAAAAAGGAAAGCAGTTTTATTTATATCATAATTAATAATACCATTTCAATTACTTCAGGCTTATGCTGAGACCACTTAATTTAACTACTAGCCATTGATGTTCTGTATGGTTTTGATTACAAGAACATTTTAAACATTGGGATTGAGTATATTTTGAGTATAATTTAGAAAATAGTTTTGGACATAAAAATAAAGGTGATGTTCCTGGTTAACCTAGTTATATTTGTTTTGTCATTCATAATTACTCATCAAGGAAAGGAAAAATAGAAGAATGACAATTAATTAAAAATAAGGTCTTGGCTAATGACTAATTATTGACTAATTATTTGATAATCATGGAAGAACACTGTTAAAAAGAAAGTCCTCCATAAGTATTTATAACCACTTGAGATTAGCACACATTTTTCATTTTAAAAAATGGTGTTATTTTTCTTTTCAGATTGAAATTGTATGCCATTTTTAATCTGTTTTATCAAAGAAATGTATAAGAAGAAAAAAGATTTTGGTTTGTATTAAAGAACAAGGAAACAAAGACTTTCTTTGAGAAGAGTGTGCTTTTCAGAATCATGTAGAAGTGTATATCAGAAGATTTATTTTAGAATGTTCTTTACTTCTGCACTGGAAGATTTGCTAAACCTGGATATGAATTTATCAAGATTTATGAACCAGGAAAAGCAACTGCACTGCTGTTTTGTATAGATTTTTGAATAATTTATCTTTCAAAATAGCTGTGTTAGGTTTGCATCTACTGAGTACAGTAGTTAGTTCACCTCTGGTCAGTGCAGGCTTTCTTGAAATTTAATCTTTGCCTTCCAGGTTTAACTAAAACCCATACATGCTATTAGATGATAACCACAATATTCATGAGATTGACAATACAGTGTTCATTTGTGTCACACTCAATGCTCATAGATTTCCTAGTGTGACTACTAAGAGATTCTGGAGAATTTCTTAGAGGAAAAGCCCCCATGGATTCTGCTAATCCAAATATATACATATAGTATAAACCTTATAGCTGTACAGCCTCCCTGTGTGATACACTAAGAGCCCAATGCTGATGCTGAAGTCATGAGGATTGAGGGATCTTCCCTCTTTATTGTCTGAAGCCAGGCAAAATAAGCTTACAGTAAATAACCAGAGACAGTGGGAAGATGTCTACAAAATGAACATGATCAGAATTAGAAAACTGAAGAAAAAAAAAATATATAGAAGCATATTGTTTTTTCACTGAATCATGGTTTAGGTTGAACATCAGGAAAAAGTTATTCACTGAAATCACCGTCCCTGGAGGTATTTAAAAGATGTGTAGATGTGGTACTGAGGGACGTGGTTTAATGGTGACTTGACAGTACAGGGTTAACAGTTGGACTTGATTATTTTACAGGTCTTTTCCAACCAAAATGATTATATCATTCATTTTGCATCTGCTAGGTGCATTGGCTAGAGATCATCCAGGAAAGACTGGTGATTACTTTCAACTCTAATTGATTAACCCAATATACTTTATGTCTTTATCATACATGAACTGGACATGTAGATATGGAAGGCATAAGAGTCCTTGGAAACATGCTGTAGTTTTCAGCTTTGTGCAACTTTCTCACAGGGAGTAGTACATATGAAGGAATAGAAAATGTCGAAGCTGATAACCATTAAGATGCTGGCCTAAGAGAGCATTGTTGCCCTTGAGGTGCTTGGATTTGTTACCAACAGCTGTACTCAAGCAGAATGCTTGCTTACTCTGAGGCATTTTAAGTAAGGAGAGTAAATTGGTCCTCTACATAATACATAATTCAAGTAGTTCTTGATTCAGTGAAAGGACACAGGAAAAAGAACAAAAGATATTTGTTGAGACAGAATAACAGATGCAATTATCTATTTTTTACATAGTTGTCATGTCAGATTTATAATTTTACATACATTGCCTTTTGAAAGGAAATTGCAATGATTAGCCACACTATTTTCTTACAGCGCTCAGAATGAAACTGCCAGTTTCAGGACAGATTTCCCTGTCACAACTGCCTATAAAAGAAACACATCACCAGCTATCGTACAAACACCTACTACCATGACATTTTAAATTTATATGTGTGTAAGGTGCAATCCAATTTCTTTTCACAACATATTGGTCATAGCTATATACCTTTTGGTAATTATAAGATCTTTTGATTTGCTCTCTTTAGTCCAGAAGATCTCTCCTACAGAGAAAAGATAATAAAAAAAGGTTTCATGATCTCAAGAGAGGTTTGAGGACTTTGTAATTCCTATAAAATTCAAAATTTTCTCCAAATAAGTGTTTGTATATTGCCTGGTTGAACTAGTAAAAAATAAATTGCTTTTTTATTATTTTTCTTTCTTGTGATTTTCCCAGATTTTCTGTGTCTCTAGTGAAGAGCTGGAAATGACAGTTTTTCTGGGACATGGCACCAGTTGGTGCCCAGCTGATTGTATGCACTTGGTACCTTCCCAGGTGATTTTGCTTTATTGATTTGGTGTTTGAGAAGTCCAGACACTAATGCTCCTAATGATCAGCCATTCTTTTTGACTTTTGGTAACAAGTATTCTCATGCAGTTAATATCAAACAGAACTTTGTGCTCTACATCTGTTATTTCAAAATTCCCATGTTTGAATTCCCCTAGTCTCAAGTAAGTAGTACATTGTCTCCCTTTTTTACTCCCTACAATCTTTTCTCCTACTTCCAGTGCCCCATGATGAAGAATGTCATTTTGTCGGTCTTCAGTTCCAGTGACAATTTTAATTTTACTGATTTTAATGGGCTTTTCAAATACAATTCCATAGAAGTCTCCAGTAGAAGGAGCTTTGCCCCAGAAGTATTCATCAATGCTGCTGTAAGCCTTGCTTGCCTCATAGTTTTCAAATACATTTATGTTGGTGTGCAAGTTTGCAGGTGGATTGTCAGGGATATCAAATGATTCCTCTTCAAAATCATCATCCTTTAGCTTGTTTTCAGCTCCTTTATAAGATGAGTAGTATCCCATATGCTGAAACAGAGATGGCTTAAAGCGTATAACTTCCTTTTGAGCTAACAGCCCACGGAAGTGGATGAGTAGCCAATCGCAAGGCATTTCCTGGTAGAACATCAACAAAAAATGGGCCAGGCGTGGGAGGTCATGGGAATGGTAAAGCTTTCCAATGTACCCAAGTTTGGAGAATTCTAAAGTCACCCAGTAGGATCCTTCTCGTGAGGTAATTACTTTCTTAACAGCAGTCAAAAAATTCTTTGAGCAGCGAACATCGTCTTCTAGCATCACATAATAGTCAGAAAGATTAGCACAGAAGTTAAGAAGGAAAGCATAATCTACATTTTGTTTGGATCGAAACTTCACACGGTCCTCTGGGTCATTGTAATTTCTCTTGAGACCATCCAAGACAGGATAATACTCCTCAGGGACATGAATAACTATTAATCTACCTGCAATTATGTGATGTGCAAACTTCTGTGAAATATCCTGGACCATCCCTTCACACCAGGCTGAGTCAAAATCTGCCAGCTGCACTACCACTGCGATTTCTTTGAGTTCCTCATAACTTGACTGCTCAAATATGGACTTGATGGTCTCAAGCAAGTAGTTTCCCTTTTTCCGTTTCACAGAGGATAGCCCAATTGTAAGATACCCTGTACAGAGACAATTCAAAGAAAAACTGAATGTCTGACATTGGAAACCATTTTGTCACAAAGCTATTCCCTAGAACTGTGCTTATATTAAATAAACCTTTTGAATGGTGAAGACTGAGAAATTTGGTATGTGAACATATTGAGCTGCATGCAACAAAGGAGGTTTATTGACTTTTCATGACAGAAGAATTGTACTGCAAGCAGATAAACATACGGAGACTGCTGGATTACACAGTCACTTGTTAACTGCAAGGAATGACATTTAGTGGACAGAAGCCAAAGCAATATGCAAATATATGTCTAGTAGAGAAAACCATGTAGACAATGATAAGGCTGTCAAATATGCTGAAAGAAAGACGATTATGAGGTATAATTCACACAATATTTTTAAAGTAAGGAACTATGAAATGCAGAAAAAAAGAGAGAGATTTAGATTAATTGCCAAACTTTATTATTTTAAACTACAAGACTAGTTACACTTATGCATAACTTTACAGTTTAGCAATATTACCTGTTTAGGTTTTTTTTTTCCTTTATGCTCATTTTTAACAGAATTTGTCCAATTTTTCCCTGATAATAGTTCCTCTTCTAACCCTCTTTCAGGACTCAATGAACATTTTACAGGGAATGCCCTCTTGTAAGTTTTAATTTAAATATTATTTTAAAGTAGAAGAGAACTTATTACTGCATACCTGTGTTTGTATAAATAATTTTTAATGCTGTTACATCTTTCTAGGGAGAGATGCATCTTAATTATAAGGAAAGAATTTTCATTTCTGCTGTTTTGCAGTCACTGCCATTGCATTTTTACCATCAGTACAAGTAACTTTTTTTTCAGATATATGCTAATATATCTCAATTTTTCTAACTTATGATGTAAAAAATGTTGACTTTGTAATTGACAGGGTGTACTTTAGTTGAACCTACCCCAACTTTCTTAAAATATTGTGGTTTGTAGAAGACTGCTCTGATAAAGTGATTCAGATTTTCCCTCAAGGCTTAAGTCTGCTCAAAATACAGTTGTACAGTGAAGTACAACCCCCAGAAGCCATTTACACTGCCTACAGAGCCCTAGATTTCTCAAATCTAATTTGAATAAACTTTATATCTTTCTATGAAGATCAACAACTAACAGATGATTTCATTTTACCTTCTGTTCTTGAACTTCTGAGCCTTGGTTGTGTTTGTGTGAAATGATTGATTTGGAACCCAAAGGACATCTGTCTAAAAGCTAGGTAGGGCTACATTTCACTTCAAGATGAAAGTCTTAAACTCTTCCTGAAGTCAACATAACTAGATAGTCCACCTACAGATGACTGCAAGACTAATCCTCCTTTACTGTCCCCAAAATAGCACAATTCATTTCCATCATTATCCCAGCTGAAGGAACAAGACGATCCATTCATTGCTGCCGGCCTGGCAAAACAAGGGAACTGAGACATTTATATTTGTGACCCCAAGTGTACATTAGATGGGATTTACTTGTTATATAGGCAGAGACTGACTGTATGGTCTCAGAAGGTGGTTACAGAGCACAACTAGCACATGCCTTGCTCCTGCTTTCTAAATCACCTCCCTTTGTCCTTCAGGGTGCTTGCACAGACATCCAGGGGCTGCTTGCAGGATGACTACAAGTCAGGCATTTTGTCAGAAGGTAACCAGGCTGTGGGGAAGTCACCAATAGGACTGAACTAGCAGTTGCCCAGGAACTGCCTATGCAGAGATATAGCTGTCCCACCAGCTCTGAGATTGTCACTGCTTAACTCAGCCCCTCTTGCCTAGAAATACCACAAGGGCTACATGGATTTTAAAAGTACCTCATTTCATAATATTCAAACTGCAGTTACTTACTTTTTCTTGGCAAAGTTGTGCCAGCTAGGTAGCGATAGGAAATGTTTATAGATCCTGAGAAATTAGACAAATCTTTAAAAGTGTGAACATCGCGCTCTGGGTTGAGCTGGTGCGTGGCTATTTCTCTGATTAATTGCTTGTCCCCTTCCTATTAGTGAGAAAACAAAAAGAATAGGAGAGGGAGACAGAGAGAAACACATTTGTGAATGACAGCCAGAGAGGAAACATGGACAGGCAGGTTTCCAAGCATAACATTTTTTAAGTGTCAGCTTTCATGAAAGCATGTAGATGTCACCTCATTTTTTTAAAAACCATTATTGAATATCTTACATTTTTTGCTATAGAAAATCTACCATAACCCCTTATGATAACAGGAAAAGGAAAAAAATAATGTATTTTGGGCAAAAATTCTGGAGAGGTTGCAGACACTAAATCACTGCAAGAAAATGCCGAGGTATTCAATATAGGAATAAGAAAGTATCATTCAGCAATACAGTGATTAAAAAAACACCCAAACTGTTGCAAAGGAAAGACAAAACTAGATCCTGGTATCTGATTCATTTTGCCATTTCCTGAGTAGCCCTGACTCAGATTTATGATAACAAATGAATATGATCATCCAGAGAGCCAAAGCTTTCTCTCGATTTGGTGAATACGGATGGTATAGAAAAAATACAAATTTATCACCATGCCTCCTCTTGCTGCCTCCTTCTCTTGTCTTTTTCTTACAAGAGGCTTCCCTAGCCATTGTAAAGTTGCACAAGGAAAGAAGTGCCTTTATCAACAGTGCCTACTCATAGCTTCATCTTTATCTCAGGGAAATACTGTTCCTTAGACTTTAAGAAAAGGGAAAATACCTAACATGTTGTAGTGTCATAAAAGTGAATTTAAAGGTAGGAATTCTTATTTAATTTGCATGACTTTATTCTGATGGTAGGCTAATGTATGAATGAGTTAGTTTCTTCTGGTATAGGCTGTGTGTTAACACACTAAAAACTTCCTGATCTGTCATTGAATGGGAGTATTGAGCAGCAATAGTACTGCTGCTAACAAGAACAACCATAAAACCAGTAAACGGTGCTCATATTTAATAGTATAAATATTCAAAAACATGTCAAAGATCTATTTTATAGCAATAAGAAATATTTCTGTAACTATTTCTAGGTTCATTTTAAGTTCATGATTTTTCTTACATAGAAGTAGTAAATAATCCACTTCTGAGATTAGTAAAGGTCTTTGGATGACATCCAGGTACATCTACCTGTACCGTTACTCTCTCTTGATCCACAATGTCTCTACAGTGATTCTTTCTGGTGCTGCTATGCTACTTTGCATTTGCTCTTAAGTTATGAGAGGAAGTTTTATCTTGATCAGATTCCAGATTAAAATGTTACTCAATGGGTTAAGAAGTCAATGCACCAGAACTTCAGTTTTTCCATGGAAACTGTCAAATGAAAAAAAACGCTGGTGCAAAAAAAACCTTTTTTTTTTTTTAAAAACAGCCTTTCTTTAATGTCAAAATATCATGTGTCATAGGTTCCAGAATTCATCACAAAAATTCTTTCTTTCATAAGGAGGTTTTGGAATGGAAACCCATTCTGCTGAGATTTTTCTACACAGAAAGCTTCAAAATGTTTAGAAATAGAGAATGTCAGGGCAAAATGTTTTGATTTTAACAAGCAAAATATTTAAACTGACCACAAAAATTTTCCTTTTTTTCTAATTAAGAAATGTCTTTTGTGGTTAACAATCTCTTTTCATTTAATTGTTGTTGTTTTCATTCTGTTGTTGCATGAAAAGCATAACAGAAATAGGGAGTTTTCCTAAAATTTAAAATCTGATTCTTTTACCTCTGATGACTACACAGATCTCAG
Source organism: Chloroceryle amazona (assembly GCA_027560015.1). Classification (NCBI taxonomy): domain Eukaryota; kingdom Metazoa; phylum Chordata; class Aves; order Coraciiformes; family Cerylidae; genus Chloroceryle; species Chloroceryle amazona. The sequence continues at coordinate 5,849 of JANHFX010026594.1, read as the reverse complement.
TGAAGCCAAAGAGCTTTATTACCTCTCTTTAGCTGTCTTTATTTTTTTTTATGATGGTTCTGGCTTTTGTCTCTTAACTAAACTCTAACTTACATTCCAGTGTTTTCTGAAGCTTGGGAGGTTCCTGTGGGTGCCATGGGACATAGTGTCAGAAGCTCTTCATTCTTTACAGACGTATATGCTCTGATAAGGATGCTGTGTCAGCTACAATAGTACTATTGTTTTCATAGTGTCCAAATTAATAGTTAATGTTCACAGAAGAGTGCAGAAGGCATTCTTCATTTACAGTTCACTTGCAACTCAGAATATGTATAAAAAAATCACTGCCTATGTTGTGATATCTGGTTATATTAATTCAGTATGTCTTCAAAATATTTGATCAGATGTGGTTCATATGCTGCAGACAAAACACCTTAAACTGCTCTGCGTCTGCACTGTATACCCCCTATCAAATATACTTCAACAGTCTTTCCAGGTGGGCCCTTCCTTTCCATTTCCACAACAAATGCCCTGCCAAAAACAGTGAAGTGATTTTTCAGACATCTAAGCAAAAAGGAAAAGTTCTTCTCTCTTTTCCTTGCCACGATGAATCTCACTGATATCCTAAAACCTGAAAAAGGCCACTCATATCTGGTGAAAGTGAAACCAGCCCCATATCCCCTTGCACAGCCTGCTGACTGAGACTGAGAAGAGAAACTCAGGTCAGTTGTCTTCCTCTATCAGTTACCTGCAGGAGATATTCCAGCAGGCGACTCACTACAATTAGAAAGTCAGTGGGCCATCCAGGCTCTGAGGACTTTCAGATTCCCATTCCCTAAGGGGAGTTGATTAGTCTGCTGTCCTTGAAATCTATTCCACCAGCACTGAAACTGCTCATATTTTACCTCAGCAGAGAAAACACACCAGACAAGTTAATGGAGCTATCAGACATTGTCAGGAAAGTTGGAAATAAAAATAAATAAACAAAGTAAAAAGAAATAAATAAACTAAAAAGTCAACAGCCTAACACATTTGGAAAACATCCGAGGGACCATAAAGGTATCAAGAGTCCTGGGAGAACTGTCATGAGAACTTTGCAAGAGACTTGGCTGGGATCTACATGAATGCAAACATGCCAGAACTATGAAGAGAGAAGCAATGAGAGAGAATTTCTAAAAAAGGGGGAAAAGATGAAATTAATAGTAAGACATGGAGCCATCTGTGGAGCTGGCAGATAGGACAGGAAAGGATTTCAAAAACAAACCAAGAAGAACATCATTAGTAGTGATAATAAAAGCACTTTCAGAAACTTCTGGGGGACTTTGAAGCAATTAGTGAATGGAGAAGCATCATCAGGGAAAATACCACTGGAAAAAATAAAAAGTGATAAGCCAGGTCAAATTCAATCAAAATGAAGAAATATTGAATAAAACATAGTGCAAGTACTCTTAGAGAAAGCACTATGTCTGGAATGGAGTGACATGCTAGAAGCATGGGTTATCATTTCAATGATTTAAAATGTACTAGCATAGACTTAATAATATTGTAAATATTTACGATGTCATTATAAGTAGTTAATGTAAGGACTTTGATATTTGTGTATTGCACTTTTTTCATACTATGATGTTTCTTCTCAGATCCAACTTAGATCAGACTTCACCTTCAGAATATTGGAAAGCTCATATAGTGTCAATTTGATAAATCAGACAAAGGCTGGCATAGAGGATTAGAAAGCTACTCAATCATTCAAGATCAAGAAGGAGGACTTTCCAATCATATCACAATATTACATATTCAGTTTAGTCATTTTATTATTTGCATGCTCCAGATATTAAGCTCTTTCACTGGGCCCTGTCCAACCTCCAAAGAACTGGAAATTCAGTCCATTAACCAAGTCTTCAGGGCTTACTTGTCATTCAGCATGCACTGAGACATCCATGAGTTAACCGTAAACTGTAGAACTATGTTACATTGTTGGTAGCTTACTTGTCAAAATTCCTAACACAAATATTTCCATAAATCTTTTCCACAATCATAAGCTTATACTAGGCATCATTTATGTCCAATTGTTAATGCTGTAGCACTGAGCCTTCTAGACTCAAATCTGAGATAAGGAAAGCAGAAAATTACAAAATAAAAACACTAAAAATAAATTATTCATACAGGTTGCTAAAAATATGTGGAATTAGTGTAAAATCTCTTCTAAAATTGCATTTCTATAATATTGCTTTATACAGTATTCACAGGTGAGATTTTCAATATGGACTGGAAAAGAAACTCCTAGCTCATATGTTTATTTGAGATATAGGCAATATTAAACATTAAAATTGAGGGAAATCCAGAAGAATGGAAAACATAGGGGATGTTTTGTCTTAAAGAAATATACCTCATGGCGGTATCTCTATGTTTTCCAGCATTTGTTATCTCCAATACTTCCAATAAACAATGACATACTTACTTCTGTGAAAAGGACTCTTAGGTTATTACCGACACACCCTGTGTGCTGTAGATATTGATAACTTCATCATAACAGACACATTTAAAAGATACTTCACTGTTAATGGTACACTAACAGGGGAAGCTGCAGGGTTTATGAACTTTACTGCTCAGGTTGTGTCCTGTTCTGTTGTTCCAGGATGATTTCTTCCACCTAAGAAACTTACCAAAACATAACCATCTTCAATGTACAAATTCATGAACAGCAAGCAAATGACAAGGACTCCTAAGAATGATACTGCTGATCGTTTCCGCAAGCATCTCATTTTATCAAAATACTTCAAGCTGGGTCTCATGTGAAGGAACGCATACAGTAGTGTTACCTATGAAAGAAAGCCACAGTATTATGATAACAGCCCATCTGATAAACATGACATCAAAACAAATTACCTTCCGATACGTTGGATCCTTTCAAAACATCTATAAACTATACCCTTTAAGGTTGAATTAATTTTAATCAATCATTGCCATCTTCAAGTTTAATATACAATCTTAACTATAATTTAAGCTTCCTTTTCTTTCTGTTAATAATAAATAAGGAAACTTTGTCCTACTGTACTGGCTTTGTCTGGGATAGAGTTATTTTTCTTCACAGTAGCTGGTATGTGGCTGTGTTTTGGATTTGTGCTGGAAAAAGTGTTGATAATACTGAGATGTTTTAGTTATTGCTGAGCAGAGCTTTACTGAGTCAAGTCCTTTTCTGCTTGGTTTTAAATTACCTTCTGCAATGGTTTTAAAATAGAAAGGAGTGGATTTAGATTGGATGTAAGGAAGAAGTTCTTTACCATGAGGGTGGTGGAGAACAGGTGAGGGAGAACAGGTTACCCAGGGAGGTGGTTGAGGCCCCATCCCTGGAGACATTCAAGGTGAGACTTAACAAGGCTCTGAGCAACCTGCTCTAGTTGAAGATGGCCCTGCTCTCATCAGGGGGATTGGACTAGATGACCTCCAGAGGTCCCTTCCAACCCAAACATTTCTATGATTCTATGATTCTCACCCCACCCCACCAGTGAGTACTCTGAAGATGCACTAGAATCTGGGAAGGGACACAGATGGGACAGATGAATGCAGATCATCAAGGGGATATTCCACAACGTATGATGTCATGTTCAGCGTATAAATCTGTGGAAAGAAGGAAGGAGAGGACATTCAGGGCAATGGAGTTTGTCTTCCAAGTAACTGTTCTACATGATGGAGCTCAGATGTCCTGGAGGTGGCTGAACACCTGCCTGCTGATGGGAAGAAGTGGATACATTTCTTGTTTTGCTTTGCTTATGCATGCAGCTTTTGCTTTACCTGTTAAACTCTCTTTACCTCAACCCATGAGTTTTCTTACTTTTGCTCTTCTGATTCTCTCTCCCATCCCACAAGGGGGTGAGTGAGTGAGCAGCTGTGTGGGGCTTAGTTGCTCCCTGGGTTAAGCCATGACACCTACACATTTTAGGCTGTAATTATGCTGTCACTGTGGCAGGAGTGCACCAGCAGTTTAGTTTCCCATGTATAACTCTCAAATCCCAACTAGATGGTGAGAAGTGCACTGCTTCCTTGTGTACCTGTGACTCCTTCTGAAGACATCTCAGGCCAACAGTCAAGGAAGAAGCCAGTGCATGACTCAGTATTATTGCCAATAGGGAAGTTCTGGATAGAGAAATGCCAGGCACAAATGAGGTACCTTCCCTGTAGTGAGAAGTCAGTAGCAAGACTGTGTAGCATCTCCTTAGCCTTAGACCTCTGTACTAGGACAGAAAAACTCTCACTGGGAAGTGTAATTTTCTCTAGAAGAAAAATGGATGTCTATCTACCTTAGACCAGACACACCTAAGCAGAGTATTGGGAAGTCCTTACTATCTTAATTAGTTGAATCAGTCAAAGAAGGGTGGCACAGCGTATCAGAAAGACACTCAGTAGTTAATTCAAGATGAGGAAAGAGAACTGTCCAAACGTATTGCAATGTTACATGTTAAGTTTAGTCATTTCACTATCTAAAACAAGATGAATGCTATTCTTGGCTACCAAATTATAAGCATTAACCTGTGTAGGTCTACATGTGTTTGAACAAGTTCTGGCCACAAACTAAAGAAACAGACTCCAGATTGAAAAACCTAAAATTTGAATGATTCTTAACTAAAAAGTAGATCATAAATTCATTATTTATCTTCTATGTTGTTTAAATACAAATGGCTATTGTCCATAACGATGTCTGATTTTTCTATCATATTTAATATAGAGAAGTCATATACAAATGGAGAGTTTAAAGCTCATCTGTGTTAAGTAGTAAACAGCATTGCAAGTGCAGTGGTTAAACTGAGAATTTAAATACCTTCATTTCTGAAAGGGCTGAATGTCTTAAACTGGCACCAAATAGACTAAAGTAGAGTCCCATGAAAGATCTGTCATGTCATATAGAAACTTTTCTGGCCTAATAACAAAAAACCTTCCAAGTGGAAAATTCAATCTATATTTGTTCTGCCAAACTGATTAAATATACCTAACATTATAAAATATGAGTCCACTAGACTCTAGAGAACAGTGAGGTAAATATGTGAAGTATCAGTAATCCAAGTGTTTAACTGCAAGGTTTTGTCCATATAGATTCAAGATGAACTGCAGTAAATTGACACTGGCTGTACACAGAATAATTTTAAAATTATTCTGAGGATAAGAACAACTTACATGTTGCGCAAAGGAAAAAAAACAAAACAAAACAAAACTGAAAAACACACACACAAAAATAATAAGAATATAGATTTCTGTCCCTATCTATTTGAGGATGGGTTGAATTGCCGTGGGCTGATTATCCTGAATCTGAAAAAGCCCAATGTATCTATTTTTTTAGGTTAGAGCAACAATCTTCTTTTCCTTAATATATGATAAAAATAAACATCAGGAAGGAGCCGTCAGGGACATGAATCTCCAAACTCTCACTCTCCCCATCTGTGGCAGCTGGGTGTCAGTGAATTTCATCAGGTTGTTGTGGAAAGGAAAGATTGACTGTTTTAGAAAAGGCTATGTTACACGTACAGTTTGGGTTTAATTTTGTTTTTTTAAATTTTCTTTTTATCTCACCCAGTAAAACAACTGATTTTCAAAGCAATACATTTTAAAAAAATGATTGGAGGCTCACTGGGTGCATTAAGTACTGACACTTCTCAGGTGAACTAGCCTGCCTACTGAAAATTCAAGTAGTCTGGGTTGGAGTGCTGGCAGCTTCAGGTGTAGAGGTGCACTACAGTTGCATATATTGAATTTTGTCTTTGGAAAATTTGGAAATAAATAAACATGTGGGTTTGTGTGTTTTTTGTTTTTTTTTTGTTTTTTTTTTTTTTTTTTTTTTTTTTTTTTTTTTTTTTTTTTTTTTTTTTTTTTTTTTTTTT
>JANHFX010026592.1:20666-53340 GCA_027560015.1 Chloroceryle amazona | reverse complement strand
CCACCAGCGGAGTGCCCCGCAGGACGTGTCCTGTCTCCGAAAGGTAGGACATGGCGTGGCTCTGGGCCCATGTGGCTCAGGGCCGACGGCGCGGCTGAGGTGTGAATTTAGCAGACAATGTACGGTGGTCTGGTGGCTCGGAGGTGAAGGCAGCAAAGTTTGTGCTTGAAGCAAGGCAGAGCAGCTTCTCTGGGGATGAGTAGAACTCCTTGTTGGCTGGAGACTTTGAATTCATGGCTGCCTGTCTTTGGAATGCTGCACCTAAGCAAAGAGGTACATGGTTTGCTTTGTGATGTGGTATGTGCTGGCAGGACTGGAGGTAACTGGTGCATTGATGGTGTGTTCCTGAGTAGCTGAGCAAGCTGCTGTTTGATGGAGCACTCTCTGGTAGATGCTGCTTGGGTAGTAAGTGATTAAGCTCATGGGAGAAGGCCTGGATTTATGGCTTGAGTTCATGTGGCTTTGGTACTTCCCGTGCTATCAGGAGAGAAACACTCGGACACTAAGAACCACCAGTGCTCATAAGCATGTATTTAAATGTATTTAATATTGTCTCAAACAGACTAAGGACATCCCTTTTTCTGTCATGGATGCAGAGGCTTGAGGCGTCAGCAATGTGCCTAAGGATGCAGTTAAGTGCAGTAAGTTAAGAACTGAGTGCTTTGAGGCCCTGGTACTTAGAGAAGCTGCAGCTTTTCAGTATGTGCTGCACCTGTGTCAGGAGCAGTTGTTGCAGTGACAGACTCGTTCCCCTTCTCTCTGGTGGCTGCTTCTTGTGGGCAGCTGTGTCCCAGTGCTTCCTCACCATGTGCTGACTGCCCAGACCCACAGCAGTGGGGATTGGTGCTGTCAGGTCCCGTACAAATGTGTGATTTATGGAAGTCTCCTTACAAATCAAGAACATCTGTTCTTCTGTTTCTTCCCTCAAATGGGATAATCTATGTAGTTTTACTATAGACTGTATTTCCCAGCTCTCTTAATTTCTTTAAATTGCTCTGTAAGTTGCTGAAGTCATCAGCAGAAATGCTGGAGTCAGCTAGATTTCAAATGATATAAGACCACTTTCCTTCAGAAAGAACCTTTAAAAATTTAATTCTTCTGTTTCCCGCTTCTCTTTCCTTTTCCTTTAATGATGGGGTTATTGAAACCTCTCATTAAAAGTCACATAAACTAAACCAAAGAAATAAAAAAAGCTTAGAGCAGAGTGTTGCAAAGATTTTCTTGAAAACATTAGGCAGCAGGCATCTTGCTGCTGATCTACTGCCATTTACAGCAGAGAGATGAATGAGGACGACTGGGTTGCTTGGGGGTGGCTCCTGTGGTTTATGCTCAACTAGCATTGCAGCGTGGTACCTACTCCGTGGGATCCCGGGGGGTTTTGTGGTGGAATATAAAAATCTCAGTAACCTAAGCACTATTAAGACAATGTGTTCTAGGCTGTATCAGGCTGAAATAGGCTGTCAAGGGGAGGGAGGGTGCTGAGTACTCTTCAGTACGTATAGAGCAGAGGTCAGTGATGCAGGACTAAATCCTGACCTTGATGTTACTGGGAAAGGAGTCAAGACTTGCATCTTCACAATTTACTGGCTTGTTGCAGCTGAGTTGGTTTTGGTGTGCTAAATTGGAGACTTCAAAGGCAAAATTTACTAGCTAAGAGCTCCTTGTGGATGAGGAGATTGACATAACTTGTGAGGTGCTTAAGCTGTGTTTGTGTTTTTATTTCTGTGTACCAGACACACATTAAAAAGATTGAACATAATAAGTTAATTGTTTCCCTAATCCTTAATGAAGATTGCTATTTCCTTTTCAGAATTGCTGCTAGAAGTGACATGCCTTAAAGCTCTTTTGGAATTGTTGGTGTTAGGAGTAGGTGTTGTTCAGAGGTAGCTTCTCCCTAGGGTGAGTCTCTTACCAAGACAGCTTCCCCAAAGCAATATACAAACAGAATTAAAATATAAGTCACATCCAACTGCAGCGTCCTGCATCAGTGAGCTAAGATGATCACCAGGACACCTTGGTCAAACTGTGCAGGGCTTAAGGATGTTTGTCTTGGGTACCCTTTGTTTTCTCCTTGCCTTGCAGTTTGCTGGGCTTGCTCTGGCCAGGTGGCTGCTATGGCCTGCTGTGTGTGGGGCTGGATGGAAGAAGCTTTTGGGCATGTTCCTGTACTAAATAGCTACTGTTCTTCTGCTACTGTAATGATCTGGTGTGGAGTTCTGGTGGCTCTTTTATATGCATTGTTTCTATAAAGCATTTGCAGTTGTTCTGAAGGCCTTGTTCTGCTGCTGGTTCTCTTCTCTGGGGCAAGGCTACAGCGTAGGTTTGGTAGCTGCCTTGAGCCTCCTGTCATTTATAATCCTGACAGTTTTTGTTCAGGTGACTTTGTGTCAGTCCATCCATCCTTGCTCTCTAGTTGTAATCGCACCTTTTGGTGCCATTGAATTGCAAAGATCTGTGGTAAATGCTTTCAACATCTTCGATGGCAAAATGTGATACATCATTCAGCTCCTTTGGGGCAGTGACCCCTCTGGGTTGCTCCAAGCATTAAATCAGCAGTTTTGATTGGGAGTGACAAAGCCATGAAATTGTCCAGTTTATCAGATTAAGCTAGCAGCTGATACATAAACAAACCCAGGATCCCCGTCCGTCTATTCATGACAAAGTGGTGCAGATGACTGAGCAAAGAGTGTCAACTCAAACCAACCAGGGTCAAAAATAAAAGTACGGATTTGCTTCTAACAGACTTACTGTGCCCTAAAGTTTCATTTGTCTCATTTCACTTATCACAGATGTTGCTGCAGTAACTCATTTATTGCAGCAAATCAAATAAACAAATGAAAAATTAAAGCTATTGTTATCCAGCTATTCCATCGGGGAGCTTTTGTAGTTCTTTGCATATTTATAACATTTCTTTGGGCCGTGTGTCCAATTAGAACAGATGGTGGGTGGGTTTCACTGAGTTACCTACTCCAGCAAACTGGGCAAGCATCCATAGCTCCAGCAAATGAAATCCCACATAGCAGCTTTTGAAAGAAAAAAATACATTGTAGTCATTGAAAGCAATTTTCAATTGCTTATCGTGTTGTGGGTTTTTTTTGTCTTGTGGTCTTTTCTCCTGTGCTGTTCATTATCCCTTCTGGAATTTAAATGGCACATTTTATGTATGAGAGTTAACTCCATTTGCTAGATAGAATTGATGCATTCCCATCCCCTATATGCAAGAATATAGAGATGTAGACATAGATATGCATACAAGTCACTCTTGAAATACTCTGAATGCTAGAATATTTCTTTTCCTTCTTTATTTAATTTTGCTGTTTAGAGTGAAAGGAGCACATTTAAATAATGAAACGAACCACAATGTATGTTCTGCTCTATTCATGGCGTTTTTCTAATTTCAGCTCTTTCTGCAGAACTGCTATAAATACTTTTACATGAGCATGCCTAAGAAATAGGTCATAGCAAAAAATGTTAATATGTACATTTGATAGAAGCCCTTCCAAAGTTCTGATTTCTCTCAGATTGTTTCATAAAGCAAATAATGTGAAGATTATGCTGGAATTTTCAAAGTACCTATTTGAGTGGGAACCAGATAAAAATTCCTCTGCCCCTTTTCACTCCCAGACATGTTCTGAGCAGAGTCCAGCTCTCTTGAGGGGTAAAAGATCCTTCAGGCTTCAGTCCTGTGAGGGCAAGAGCATCAGTAAAACGCTTGTTTTCTTAGGACACTTTGTTTTTTGAAGCTACTGTAATTTTGCAGATGCTTCTCTTCCAAGAAGAGCTGGTTACTTGGGCTTCTCCTGGGGGGGCAGCGAGGCCAGCTGGAGTTGGTGTGCACCAAGGACAGAGGCCCCTTCGCTTACAGAAAGACCACTTGCCTTTATACTTGGCTCTGGAAACAACAGACTTTTGTAAGGGGTGGGGAAGCATTTAAGTTCCCTGTACTAGATGTGTGACAAAATAAAATTCTAACTGGCTTTGGCATCAGACGGAGTAGAATTTTTGGCTGTGACTTTGTGTAGAGATTTTTGGAATGCTGTGAGCAGCCATGCTGGAGCTCCAGAGGTGGGTAGTGCACTGATGTGGATCAAAGCACAATTTTTGGGCTGGATTTTGGCAAAAGAATTGGAGTTTTGCAAAGCTCTGGGCTTTTCAAGCTCTTTTCCCGGGGTCTGGGAGCTGGATCTTTTGAGAAACACGATGCACAGTGCAATTCAATATGGTTTTTTTCCAATGTGATTTGGAGGAACTTCAGATAATCATCAGTATGTGTAGACACCTAAGCTGAACAGAGCCTTAAGCTGTGAAAAGTTGCTTAGAAAAGCTGTTTTGGGGGGGTGAGGGGAAGTGTAGGCTTAGAAGTCATAGTAAAGTACATGTTTTTATGGTTTTTTGATTCTTTGTGGACTCCCGAGTGTTTTTGATGGTAGGGGAATGTTGCATGTGGTTGAACCCAAGCAGAAAATACAGACTGTGAAAGCTTAGGTGTTTTCAGATGATACATTAGACAGAGAATGAAATGACACTTTAGCTTCTCGTTTTATTTACATTAGTATAAAGGAACTGTTTAATCTAAGGTGGTTAATAAAGCAAATATGCCTCGAGGTCTTCCAAAAGGATAATAAGGCTGTTGTGTATTAGGGCACTTGCATTTAATAAATCTAGAAGCATTGAATGAGGGAGAAAGGGGAAGACATAATGCAAACAGAATACACTTAACATTTATTGTAACTGTTTGGAATGTGTAGGAAAAAACTTCAGTAACAGAAGAATTTGAAAATTAAAATATAGCTCCCTCACTAGAAGCTGCAAGACCGGAGTAAGCAATTCTTTGTCTGTAAGGCTGGTGCCCTGGGATGCTGGTGACCTTCCCAGGGGGATCAGAGATGAGGCACCTGCTGCTGCAGGATTCCCAGTTTGACCATTCAGCGTCTCCTTGAGGCAGGGCCTGGTAACTGGGGGCTGCTGTGCATTTAGCAGGAGCTCTTGTGGTTTGCACAAAGATGCATTTTTGGTACATACTCGTGGTCAGGCCAGTTGTACAGTGAAGTGCTCTGGCAGCAGAGAGGGTAAAATCATTTGGTGTTTAATTACCTCTGCCTGTTAATTCTTAATATACTCATAGCAGTAAATGCAAGATAATCTATTTCTGCCAGGCTTCCAATGTTTATCATTAATAGAGAATGAACTGACATAAAAGCTTAAGTATCTCTTTCCCCTCCTGTAGTGAGTAAAATCTTGATTTCCTTAACTAATAGATTACTGTCACTGTAACAGGAATGATGTTTCCAGTCTGTAGTTAAAGAAAAAAAATAAAAATCACTTGCTCAATTTACTTCATATAGCTAAAGCTGAACAGCAAGGGCTTTGTGTAAAGCAATGCTGCATTTTGGAGGCAGGGATGCAATTAGCATTCTAAAGGTAGCTGTTTAAGCACAATCAATATACTGCAGGTGTTCAACAGATTCAGTGGATGGAGTGTTCCTTGGCTGAAGGTGAAGTTGGCTGCCTTCAAAGACCAGAAGTAAATGGGTTTTAAAGAGAAAATTAAAACCAAACTTTCTCTGTAGACTTTCAAGATGGTCGTGTCAGATACTGGAGTCTGATCCAGAGCATGCTGCAGTCAAGGGAATCCGTCTAGTGATTTAGCTGGGTGGTGAATAGAGCCGTGGAACAGAATTCAGCACAGCAGCAGAGAAACCCTAAATATCTGGGCTCATCGTGGGCACTTTGCTGAGGACAAAGCTCTTAGCAAACTGGCGGAGCTGGCAGTGGTAGCTGGGCGGCTGCACCCTGCAAGGGAAGGAAAAGAGGCGTTTGAAAGGATGAATGTGTTCTTCCCAACCTGGTAGTCTCTGTGGACCTGGAGAACACAGAGCAATCTCATTGTAAAATATTCATAGACAGCTGCTCTATAGCATTTATCCCAGTGTTACTTAAATCTTGAGCTAGTCTATAATTAAAGCATTTATGTTTCAGATGCTTAACAGGGTGTTTTAAATGTTTAGGTCTTGTAAATGATGTTTATTTATGGTGAGCTAATTAAGCCAGCGGAGTTCAGCTTGGTCTCAAATCTAGTCCAGAAGATGAGCTGTGACATTCCCTGTGACTTTGAAAGCAGCTGGTGCAAGAAGGGTCCCCACTCACTTCCTCCCCAGGCAGCTCTGGGCATGTAACCCCCATGTGTTGGCCACCCCAGGGGGAGGTTGTGTCCCAGCCCTCCTGGCTGGGAAAGGGGCTGCACAGAGACCAAATGGCAAGTAAATGAAGCTGCCTGCCTGCCTGGCATGGTTACTTGCCCTGGGCTGTGGGGAGCCTTGGGTGTCATCCACTCCTCCAGCCCTTGTACTGACTTGTTTGGAGCTCAGAGCTTAGCTTGGCCACATCCATGAGCCCAGGGCATTTTGGTAGCAGCACTGCCACTGTGGCCGGGGGCTCGGTTCTGCCTCCCTCCTGGGAGGGGAGAGGACAAGGGTCAGGTGGCTGCTGGCTGCTCACCTGCCCGCTGAGATTTCTGCCAGCCCTGGGGGCAGCTTCCCGTTGCTGCTTGGCATTGGACTTGTCTTGCACCGCGGGATGCTGCGAGGCTGCAGGACTACATGGGATTTGGCTTCTTGCTTCCGAGTCTCCAAAAAGAAAGCAGAAGCTTGTAGCAACCCTGCCAACAGGGAGTCTCGTTTGTGGCCACCCCTGCCTGCCTTCCACGGGGCTGCAGAGAACCAAACCTGTACCCCAGCTTCAGGAGGACAGGCTGGAGAGGAGACCTGGTGTCAGCACTGAGCTGGATGTTGGTTGACTTGAGCGCAGTCTCCAAACACAGCTAAAGTGTTCCTCTGCTAAGAAGTTAATTATCTTTCATCTTATTGTAGGTGTGAACTCCCAAGGCTTTCAGGGCAGGAATTATCTATTTCTGCCACTTGTAAAACGCTAAACACAATGGTGTGCTGACTTCTCCTGCAGTCTCTCAGTACTATTGTGATGCAAATACCAGTAATACAAAGGCAGATCGAGGTAAAGAGCTGTAGCAAGCTCAGATGCAGTTTGTGTCCACAAAATAATCTCACAAGCCTTTCACTTTCACCATTTCTCAGTTTCAGATTGGTAGTTGCAGAGGTGAAATATATTTTACACTGTATGATTGAGGGTTTGGGTTGTTGATAAGGTAAGTAATGTGGTCTTCAGTTTGAAGATTTCATGGCTAGCTCAGGAAAAAAAATCCGTGCTGGAATTAGCAAGGGTTAAATGTGCTCAGTGCTACAGGCTTTTCAATCAATACTTTAAGTTCCTTTTTCTCCTCCTGCTTTATTGGCTCTTATTACAAATAACATGTGCTCAGAGCAGAGCTCTGTCTCTTGGAATGAACCTGGGCAGCCCCTTACTGGGGCAAAGTCCCTGTTTTTCCAAATGCTGCCTTTCAGTGAGTCCATTGCCTTAAACTCAGTGAAGATTTGAGGCCTTTGTTGAATAGAAAGAACTAGATGCTGCAGACTGTGCTCCTTGTGTCCTTACCGGCCAGCTCTGACATCTTGGGAGGCTTCGTTCACAGAGCTCTTAGGCTCTGCTCGTCTGTCTCCCATGCTCCTGTGGCAAGGGACTGCCTCGCTGAGATTGCACTGGTGGTGGAGCCTGGGCGTTGCAGCTGGATCCTGGCTTTATTCCTTGAAGGGAGAGCATTAGAGCTCATCGTGGAAGTGGGGGTTCGCCAGTCTCTCACTTGTGTTTAGAAGGATATCAGAAATAGGGAGAGTAACCTCCCTTTGGCTTATGACCTATGCTTTTTACTATATGTTTTACTATCCAGTGTGAAAGTCTCTGCTCAGTGAGATCTGGTGATGGACTGGTCCTATAAAAATTTGCCAATGGTGATCAAAGTGCAGTTCAGTAAATGTTTCCCCCGTGAGGCTGTGATGCCCCGTGTACACTTTACAGGGTCCAGATGGTTGGTATGCTTGCCAAATGTCACATAAATTCCTGTTATCTCTGCTGCTAACTGGTACATTTTAGTTAATGTAAATCAAAATACAACCCCAAATTACTTTAAAAAATAATTCTAACACTTTAATATAACTGTTCCCAGTCCAGCTGAAGTAGGCTTTGATTTGGTTCATTTCAGGAACCATCTGTGCTTCTAAGGCAAAGCAATAAAAATAGCTCTGGAAAGCAGTATGAACAAACAAAACGGGTTAGACTGGGTTAAACTAGCCTCCCAAGATGCAAATGGGTAGAATCCCCCTCTTCCATTCTCCCTTAACATGGAACGTGTTGCCGTGCTGGACAGCGCTGGGTCACCACCTGAGCTTCCCTCCTTCGAGCAGGTCGAAGAGGCTGGGGAGGGCTGGGCCTGCGGGAGGGCAGCACGGGAGCTTTTTTCATAACCCTGGCGGAAATACCATTGGGGTTATGATCTGGGCACGTATTCAGCAGTGCTTTACAGGAGGGGGAATTCTGGGAGCAGTGCAATTCAGATCTGAGAGGTGATTCAGCTCCCGCAATTCATTGAAGCGGCGTGTCTAAATCGGAACAATTTCACTTGGATCCATGCAAATTTATGGCATAATATGACATGGAAATATATGTAAATGTTGTCAATTATTGTAAAGCAAAGGAGCACGTAAATGGAATATTCCATAAGATGTTTTAGACAGCATTTTAATTCCTGAGAAAGAAAACCTGAGAAATATCAAATGAACTGGAGTTGAGTTTGGATGTTCCAAGCCCATTACATTGGGACATTTTCTTTAAACTGCTTATTAATCTAACCTTGTGGTATGGATTCTCAAGAGCGTGCAGTTCTGCACTGTAACATTATACCTTTACAAATGAGGGAAATGTCAGCTCCTGATTTACTGACAAAGCAGACAACTGACATAATTTATCTCACTTGAGATCAGTTCATCAAACTTAGGAACATCTTGGCTGCTGTAAAATCCAGGCATTTGATACAATCGTGTCTGCTTAAAATGCAAAGGATAACCTACATTTTTAAAGTGCTGTAAAAAGAACAAGAAGTGATGCCAGGATGAAAATTTATGAGGCACGGAGCTGGGATCTGAATTTAGCATTTGCTGCGTAGTGAGTGGAGTGTTGTTACTATCTTGTTTGCACAGTTGAAAACGGGTGTTAATAGAAAGATAACGCAGGAGGACTAGGCTGTTAGCATTCAAGTCCAGTGCCTGCTCTGACCTGATGCTCGACAGGAATTTCTAACCTTCATCCTTGATTTAATATTATGTTGTTTGATACCAGTGGCTCCTTGTTAGTGAAGCTGTGATTAGAGCAGCACGTGGGTTTGCAGTTTGCTTGTTGCCTTCCAATGCAGAATTAAACCCGCGAAAACAGATGAAAGTGTAAGAATATTGTTTAATATCAACTGCTCTGGTAATATTACAACAATTAGCTTCTTCACCACCTATCAAAGGATGTTCTATTTACTGTGCCAGGACTGTAAGGTTTTTTGGGAGGTGTCGGGTTTGTTTTGTGCGTGCACAGTGCTCGGCACAGTGTGTAGCATGTGGCTGAGTGTCCTGATGGGCAATGCTTCTGCAGTTCTCATCCCCAGCCTGTCAGTGCCACAGGTAAGAAATTTACTAGAATATTAAAATACAAAGCTTTATATTAAAAGGCAATAGCCTTTTCCCATTATCTCTAGATAATGGCCATCTTGATCTGATTTCTCTTTACCGATTTGTAGAAGTGTTGTACAGGCTGAGAGAAAAAGAACTGCCGTGTGAGCTGGGTGTTCTTGTTTCATGCAACAACTTCAGTGAACACTTGGCTCTTCAATATTCACGACGAAGCATTGACTGATGCGTTGGGAGTCATGTTGCCACAAAACCTGATCCAAGGGTAAACCAAGTCTCAGTCTTGACGTGTAGCTCAGAAACCTTCCTCAGGATTTGGAACCCCAAACGTGTTAGATGCTTCTGATCTCTCTTGCAGCCAGTGCCGGACCTGAAAATAGCAGGGGATGGGAGTATCTGGAGGCTTCTCAGCCCTGCCTGGTGATGTGTGCAGTGGTGACATAAAGCACTTCTCAAGAAGGCTCTGCAGGTTATGAGGAAAAGCGTAACTTAGGTTAACATTTATCTCAACTGTCATCGTTGTTTGTAACACTAAATCTTTCTCGTAGAGAAAGTGGAGAAATCTTTGCTTCAGAGTGAAAAATTCATGCTCCAGTTAAACCTCAATTATATTTCCAAACAATATTTATCAGATTTTCTAATGTGTGCTTAGTGCAGTTCAATTTTGTGCTATCAGTCAAAAGTGGCAGGGCTCGGGAAGTGGGGCTGAACGGTGTTTGTCAGGAGGGAAATGGAGCGTGTGGTACCGAGGCAGTGCTGCTGGGGCAGGGCAGGGGAAGAGGGGGCTGTGGCTTGGCTCCTTTTTTAATGAAACATCAGTGTATTAAAAAAAACAACAACAAAACAATCCAAAAAAACCACTGCACAGTTTCTTCCTGCAGAAGAAGGGATATGAATCCTTACGGGCTGTATTTTAGGGGCCTGAAATGGGAAGCTGTAGTTTCATTCTGTCATTCTGGGTAGAAAAAAAAATGAGTGCCTTTGTAATTTCACGAGTCTCTGAATTTATTTAATTTAATCTTTTTTCTACAGCTATTTACCACATTAATTTAGTAAAAAACCTGACAAGTGTGCATATGCAGAATTTAAGCTATGTCCTTAGGTGCACATTAAGTAAAGATTTAAGGTTTGAAATATAAGATTAATTCCATTCTTGCTTACAGTTGCATTGCAAAATTGTTGATTATCTAGAAATCCGTGTTTCTCATTCATATAAATTTGATCCTGTATAATACTGACTATCTATAAAGCCAGCACTTCTGATTAGAAAAGTAGAATTTTCTAGCTGAATGGGAATGAAGTGTGTGCTTATGGCTACACCATGGAAGTGTCAAACAGATTCTTCAGAGTTTTCAGACACTTGCAGGCTGAGACCAGCTGTGGCAGCCTGTAGAAGTGCTTTGCTTGCTCTCGGTTGATAGCTTAAGCAGCGTCCCTGGTTCTGCTGCCTCCTGGAGCAGTTGAGTGGTCCTGTCCCCTTCCAACCAACCACTTAGAGTTGCTCCTGCGAAGTCGTTTGTGCCGCTTCCACTGATGCAATAACATTGGGCTGTTCCCTTTGTTCTCCAAGGGCAGCATATTCTTCGGGCAAGGAAGGAATTAAGTGTATGTTTCAGTCCAAGGCAGAGGGAACATTTTTTCAGCAGGGATTTGCTCTGGGCCTGGGTAAATCTTATTCTTGGTGTCAGTTTTACCTTTGGTTTGCATGAGCACAAATTACAGTTCGCTGAAAGGATAAATAACAGGACTCTTCCGAAAGCCTCTGAACATGCAAGGCACAGTGGTGTTATTTATCTCCGATCTGAGCTTCAGAAAGGTGCATTTCAGAGAAAGGGAGGGACTAAAACAAGTGTTGGGAGAAAAAAAAACCAAACCCTAACAGTACCCAGAGATCAGATTCCAAGATTCCCATTTCAGATACATAAAAAAAGGGAAGCTATAGCAGTATCATTCAAATGTGACAGCAGCCACCCCAACCTTTGCTATTACGGCACAAAATTACATGTTCTTGCCAGAGAAATAGGAAAGGCTGATAAGGAAGACAGCTGGGATTTTCTTTCTTATCTGTATTTTACACACATGCTCTTTCATTTCCCTCGCACTCCCCTCTGTTCCCAGGATCCAGGTTGGCTTTTTGGAGGTGCTGGTTAGTTTGCATACAGCGGGGCAGCTTTGTGCTGTGTCGTTTCTAAGCCCCATAGATACTGGTTGAAAATTAAATCATTTAATTCTTGTACTATGTAATTGACAGCACAAAGGATGAAGTTCTGCCTGCAGAGGACTGTTGGTCCTAGACGTGTCACCAGAGGTCCTTTCCTGAGCTGTGGATGGAGGATCCAGCTCTGTGGCAATCGATGTGTAATGATTTTGACTTTACTGGAGGTAAATCAAGTGCTCTGTTCTGTATTTAAGGATCAGAAATTACCAGCTTTTAAGCATGGAGGTGGGGAAATCCATTGAGCAGTTGTAGTATGGCCCTAAACCCATTAAATTCTTCATCTGCTCCACCTCCAGGAGCAGTTGTGTCCAGTTATGCGTGTTCTCCAGTGCTCAATGAATAATTCATGTTATTAAAATAAGGTATCCAGGCGAGCTGTGAGTGAACAGAAGCACAGTCCACACCCTGCCTCACATCAGTTTCACAAGGCAGTTAGCGGCCGAGCACTGAGTGAGAAGTGAAATATTTTGCCTTGCAGTGTCTGGTTTAAGTGTTTTTCTTTGTGTCGAGCGGTGCCAAGGTGTAGATATCCCCGTTTCTGTTGCGTCATGTTGGGAATGCAATCTCAGACTGCGCGGCTTCGCGTGACCCAGGGCAAAAATGCTGAGCTGAATATGCCGAGTAGAACAGATTCTTGGAGTTTGCATGACCTTGCTATTCTGCAGTTAATGGCAGCTATTACTTGCTACTTAATAGCTAATCAAAAGCACTTAGAATTATATACTCCTTGGGCGCATAGTAGATCTTGTAAGGTTTGCAGTACCCTTGCTGTCTCCACCTTTTTGCCTTTTGCTTTCTTAATTGCCACTGGGTTCACCCACCAATACAGCTGTTGCATAGGAAAGTTCGTTTTCTCTTCCTCTAGATTTTCTAGAGCCTATCCGAGGGTTTTCTATTACAGACTGAAGAGGGACTTGTGCACTGGAGATGCTCTTGTCAAACTGACGCCTGGCGCTCAGGCTGCAGAGGAACGTGGGGAAGGTGATCGAGCAGTCAGCTCCTTCCTGGGCTGCAAGTGCAGCTCTTGCTGGAGAAGAGTGACTCTGAGCTCGATCAGATTTAAAGCAAAGCGTGGGACTGATTTGATGGATTAATAGAGAAGTTAATTGGCCTTCCCCAAAATGATTATCATTAACAAAATACAGCTGCTAACCTGCCAGAACCAATCTGTGAAGATGGTGTTTGGGGCTTTTTGTTTGGCTGTTTCTTTATTCTGCTCATGGCTACTTAAGAAGAAAGATACTCTGCAGTCCTTATGGTCTCTTCTGATTTAGCTTCCTCACTGGTGACTCTGCAGCTAGGATTGTGGAAATCAGTGAACTCCCGTTTAGAGAATGGCCACACAAGTCAGATATGCCCGTGGTTAAGGAAACTTGAACTGACAAGCATTGTGGGCTGGCTGTGCAAACGAAGGGAAGTTTTCTGTGCCAAGTCAGTTCCATTAATCTTGGGGCTGTGACAAGTCTGTGCTCTTATTGATTTCCCAGCAGGCTATTCATCACCAGTCTCATCACGTTTTAGCCAATATGGAGAAGGCACAGGGGGGAAATGGGGCTAGTGGTTTTTATCTCTAGGGCACAGGATGCTCATAATCAATGCAACTTGGAGGAGAAGCCAGATGGGTTGAGATAATTGATGGAAAGTGCCTCAGAGTAGGAGAAGTTCTCCATAACTTACCGGGAGAGAGGGGGAAATGCTTGGGTTTAAGGCCAGCAGATCTCTTATCTAGAGCTGCTGCCCCGTGTTGGTACGGGGAGGTGCAGCCCCCAGCTGCACAGCCCCTTGCCCGGCAGTGTGCAGAGGGCTGGCTGAACACTGCCTGGCTTGTCACGGGCTGTGCTCACACAGGAGCCAGCAGCCAGGTGTGTGCTACTGAAAGGGCTGGGCATGGACCTGAGGTGTGTTCTGGGGTGGCCTGTGGCACGGGCCAGACTGCCTGGACAATCTCTCAAGGTGGTGTGTGTACAGAGCAGGATGACAGGCTTGCTGCTTTGGCTGCCTGCCCTTCGCAGCTGGTTTGTCCCTGTGCCCGGCCCTCTGCCACTCTGCTGAGGGAGATCTCGACTTTCCTAAAGCATCTACACCCAGGGCAGGTCCTGTGCAATTCTCTTGCTGTGCTGAGATGCACAAACTCGCATCGGAGTCTCTCATCTGGTCTCTGAAACTTTTCACAAAGTGTTCACAAAATGTGTTTTTCAGCAACTTATTCCTTGTCTTCTCAATCAATAATGAGCCATTGCATTAAAGCCCTACATGTTGTTTTCTTGTTGTTCTTTAGGACAGCTGCTTGGAATTAAAATAGCTCTTAGGCAAAACTCATAGAAACAATTAAAAGCCTGGTGCTTGGGAGATTTTTGTAATTATGAACTGATCGTGTTTTGGTCCTGTAAAGCCTCATGCCTCTGGCATCGGTGGATGAGAGCTGTGTGTCGAGATAAGGACAGGACTATTTCTTTGCTAGATTGTGGTCTGAATTCAAACTTTGAATTGCTGCTTGCTTGTTTACTATCACTTAATTTATCTCATTGTATGCCTTGCACAGCATGGAGTAGCTTTTGGCCAGGGGAGTGAAGACTAGGCCGGGTCAATGCCCAACAGCTCCCTGTCTGACCAGGCATGCTCTGGGAGAGAAGGGGCTGTTGGCTAATCTGGGGTTTTCTCTGCAGAGAAATTCCACCCCAAATCTGAAAACATTCCCTGCTCACTTCAGTGCAGGGCAGCTGCAGGCCCGTTCCTGCCCAGTGTTCCTGAGAGGGCAGCCCCCCAGCCCAGTGCTGTGCTCCCGGTCTGTTTGCTGCCTCGAAACCTTGAAGTAAAGGTGAGGAGAACTGGGCTGCAAGTGCCCCGAACCGTGGGCTTTGAAATCTTGTCTTTCTCCAGCTATAGTTTAAAAGCAGCAAAGCCCAGCCACCACCAGAAAACCCTCCCCAAAAATGTGTGTGTAGACGCACATCTATCCATGTATATTTGTATACAGATCCAGCATTTTAACTTCCCGGTGCTGATGAGAGACAGAAATCTGAAACAGCAGAACAGGAACCATTTTTAAATTAAATTGCTTGTCTGTTTTTCATGGCAATTTATTGTTCCATGTTTCCAGATATCAAAGAGATTTTTCTCCTACAAAGAGTGGAGGAAAAAAATGTAATTTATTTTCTGTATCTCATAAAAGGAAGCCCCTTTCCCCATGGCAGGACTTCTCAAGTCAGTTAATAAGCTGCTACAGCTGAAGCTATTAGGAGCACTTTTAAGTGGTTGCCAGCACGGTTTAATTTGCAGAGTCCCTGTGTCTTTCCTACTCTGACAGTTCCAGGTTGAAGTGATGGTTATGCCGTTAACTTGCAAATGATTACAATTGCTATCCCGAGTTGTCTGATCAGGGACATGTTTATACATCCCCACCATCAAAACGCAGACACGGGGGTGTTTACACTGGGTCAGCATACACAGGCTGCACAGGGTTCCTTTGGTCAGATGATTCCAGCATCAAGGGCCCTGCTGCACACTCAGAGGAGACTGGGCTGTGGCAGGGAGGTGGTGAGGCCTGGGGGTGGCAGGCAGTGTGGGCATGAGGCTCGGGCAGACAGAAATGCTGCCTCTCTCCATGTCATGTAGCTGGGAACTCTGGCAGGGCTACGTTGCAGGCGGGAGCTCAGCGAGCAGCAAGGAAAGGGGTAGGGAGCTGCTGATGCCCCAGTGATCTGCAAAGCAGAAGCTGTAGAGACACTCAGCCTCTCCTGCTGGCCTCAAGCACAAGTTTCTGTAACTGACTGCACAGTGAGCTGTTGATCAACTGGTGGAGGGAATCTTCCCAGTGCCTGCACACGAAGGCCCAGACCTGCTTGCTGGGAAGCTGCTTGGGTTTGGGAGGATGCTGGTTTTCAGGCAGGTGCCTCAAGCAGAAGCATCCTGGGCTGGTGAGTGGTGGGAACACTGGTCACCCAGCCCAGAGTACAGCCCAAGGGAGGAGTGGTGTCCCTTCCTTCCCAGGACTAGGTCACCAGTCTGTTGCTCATGCTGCTTTTTGATCCTCACCAAGAGGTGTTTGTGTCCCCTTGCTCAGACAAGATAACTGGATGGATGGTGCCTGGCAGCGTGCAGGGTATCCGACCAGATGGGCTGCTCTTCTGAGTTAGCATCACAAGTCCTGCAAGCCTGAAGGCAGTTCAATACTCAGACAACAAGGGAGCCTTATGCCCCTGTTTTCTGAGCATGGCAGGTGTCCAGAGTTATTTGTGGCTTTAGTGAGCTGCCGCTATACAACTCTCTTTGCACATTTTTGTATCGGGCTGTATAAGGTTGGGAAGTTCGTGACGTGCTCTTGGCCTGTTGCTTGGTGCTGTTAACCTTGAGTGCCTGCAGGGTCCAAGGCAGTCTTCACTCCAGACCTATCCCTGCCAAGGCATCTGGTGTTTGTGTGGCTGTGTGCACAGGTACGCACAGCTTGATAGAAATTAAAATCCATTTTCTGCAGATTGCAGAGAAATAGCCCTGTAAAGTGTCATCCCATCCAGTGTCAGAACTACAGTAGATAGCTGTGTAATTAATATCTTTCTTTCCCAGATCTTTTCTTATTCCTTTTAAAAAGAACATCATTCACAAGGCAGGCACAGCAAAAGCGAGCTTCATAATGTGTCATTAGAAGACTTCTGACCTTGTGCCTTGCAGGGTATTACTGTTCAGCGTGATAGAACAGATGCTATTTTACTGGAAAAGCAAAACTCTGTTAAATTGACAGTGCTTTAATTTTTCTTGATAGTAGCAGGAATTCTTATTTCCTATTTTATTTACATTTTTATTACCGAAGAGCAGAGTGACTGAGTTACCCGGTGTTTGTGTCACTGCTGCTCATCTATCCAGACTATGATGGTCCAAATAGCAGCCGGACTATGAATATGTATCACTTTATTCCTATGACAAACTTTTGGCATAGGATGCTGAATAAATGGCTGCTTCCTGCAGTTAGTGACCTGGATAGTAGCTTGGGAAATGAAGTGTCTTGAAGTGGAACACTCTATCACCACATGCACATTATCACCTAGAAGTGATTCTTCTGTTGTCCAAATTCTTACCTGAACCAGAATAGTCTCTGATTCAGAGCATTCATAGTAGGCTGGGTAAGGAGAGCTGCAGATTTGTAGGGTTATTCAAGTCCAAGATGCTGTGTCTTTGAAAACCAGTAAGATCCAGTGTCTTTCACCTAAGTGGTCCTGGTGCACTGGCTTCAGGAAACTCATGGCTTTTAGTTTAATTTAGAGTTAGTTAACATTAAAAAAGTTACTAAGGTATCTGGTGCCTTCTGACCGAATTCAGAGCTAGGGACATAATTCTGATCCACATGAAAAGGTCGAGGAAATTGGAATTGCTTAATCTAGAAAGGCCTGAGAAGAATGCTGCTCTTCAAATGTGAAGCAAAAAAAACAAACAAAAAAACCCCAAACAGAACAAACTGAAACAAAACGAACAAAAGAAACCCACAAAATAACCCAAACAAAACCCCACAAGCTGCAGAGGAAGCAATTCTCTTATCTCTTCTAGATGGGTCTAGAAGAAATGGAGTCATATGGCAAAAAAAGGTTTAATTAAATATTAGAAGAAACTTTCCACTGATGAACTCGTGAAGCATGGGACATTTACCATGCCTGGGAAGTCCTGGCTCTCTGCCACTGGAAGCTTAAGACGTTTGGACAGGGATCTGCTTGGGTGAGATGAGCTGCTCCAGCCTGGGGTGCCAGATGCCCCCTTGCCCCTGGGGGTCCCCTCCTGTGGCTGCCATGTCTCTGATCTGCTGTGGTGAGGCTGCTCCAGCTGCAGGGAGACCCTGGCTGGGGACACCGACATCGGCTGCCCCACACCGCACTGGTTTAAGTCTGCAAGCACTGGTCAGCCCCACTGCACTCTCTGGACACCTTTTAAAGGGTCTTCTCATTTGTCTCAGATGCTTTCCTGCATGACTCTGTGTGTATATATATAGCTGTGTAGTTATTTATAGTCATGATGTCTGTCCTACTGTGAAATTTTGACAGTAGTCAGTAAAAATAGAAGTACTTGTGATGCTGTAGGGCTATGTCAAGAAAAACGTGTGCAAAGCAGTGAGGGCGAGATCCCTCGCTTGGATGGGCACCTTCTGGAAGGGGCAATCCCACTTCTCCCAGTAGTTTGTATCCAGACAGATGCTCTTCAGGAAGATCCACTTCAGTTCCACCCGAGCTGCGTTGTAGTCAGATGCATTAGCTGTTGGCTTCTATAAAGGGGTGAGTGGGTGAAATGCAGCAGCCTGTGATGCACAAGAGTTTAGACTAAATGACTGTACTGTCTCCCGTGGCCCTAAACTCTGTGAACCTGTGAAGGATTCAATTTACTGCTGATGGGAACAGTAGTGTTGTGTGGATGATGTTCATCCTCGTGCCCAGAGGATGCCTAGACAGTTCCAGCCCCTTGGTCTCTTTGCTGCAATTATTTATATTTATAAAAAAAGTGAAGTGCCTGCAGCATTTTGCCTAAAATGGTAATAACCCTTCTCAACAATGCAAAATACTTTCTTTTGATAAGATCATTTTAAAAGGTAACGGCTTATGATAATACAATTTATTCTTTATGGCTTGGGGGCAAGCTAAGATCTAAATGAAGCATGTCTTCCATTAGAACCCTACAGAAACAAACTAATAGGCTGCAAAGAGAACCATTTGTAATGTTACTATAATTCACATGATTCATTAAACAGAAATGGAAAATGATAGCATTTCCCCCTGAAAAAAAATCCTCATGGAATTACATGCTGAGATCACTTAGTTGAACTATTTTATTGACTAAGCATCTTGTTGTGCTGATGTGTAGATTATATGGGCCTGCAGCCATTTATTTTTTTGTTTTCTAAAATTAGAACTCCTTTTTATTATGGGAATGGTGTTGTGTTATTTTCCCCTCCAGCTGTAGCTGCTGGCCATGGCGGGGGCTCTTCCTGGGCCATTTTCTGGCAGTGGTGTCATGGAGCACTTGGCAATGTCTCGCTGCCGTTCACTCTGAGGTCAGTGCGAGGGCGAAGTGGAGGCCTGAAGAGCTGCGAGTCAGTAAAAGGAGCAGAAGTGATGGTGTTAAGCAGCTAAAAATAAATACACATGTTGTTTTCTGGTTAAGGAGGGGAAAAAAGGAAAACCGAAACCAATGTATTTTGCCCCTCTAGGGGCCAGAACTAAGAAAATACTGTGGAGTGGAGACAGCCTTGTCTATAGGAGTCAAGGTGCCCTTGAGCAGCACAGGTTAGAGGAGACAATGCAGACAGGAACAGGAGCAAGTGGTGCTGTTTTCTGTGTGGCAGGCTGGTAGGTTCCTGCTTTGTGTTTGGATCTCACTGTGTGATGAATGAGTTCTGGCTGAAATGGGGGAAGGGCTGATGAGTGGCAGTGAGCAGAGGCTTGTGGAGCTTCACTGGTTTAGAACTCAGTAACTTCATTTTGTGTCCAAGCAACAATTCAATTTGGCTTTAAAATGAGCGTGAAGCAGTTAGTAGTCATTGTGCTCCAGAAAGATGCTGGTGTGATGCTGTTTTTTTATGCGGAGGTTAAATGCAGAAAGTAGTGAGTAAATGCAGCATGTCACAAGGGTCTGCTCTCCAGCCAGATGCCAGCAGTGATCGGCTGGAAAGGAACCTCACTCATCAGAGCAGTGTGTCTCTTGCTTTCCAGGTGATTCACATCTTCAGGATCTGGAGAAGTTTCTTTTGACATGCACACTCAGCCCTCCAAAGAATGTCACCCTTGATTAATGTCAGAAAGCAGTGTGCCATTTAAAAGACTTTGGGCGAATGGCACACGGAGCAGGTTTTAATGCTGATTTTTTGACAGCCTTCATGTTTGGCCTTGCACGCTACAGGCTAGACTCTATCTTCCACCGGCCATTTATCAGAGGTATCACAGGACAGAAAAAGACATTAAAAGCTACTTTAAATGAGTGCAGGATGACCTCAGACTGGATTAATGTATCTGAGAGGACTGACCAATCTGACAATCTCGCATTCATCAGTGTGAAATCAATCTGAAAGGTACAACCGGCTGCATCTGCTTTACTGTTGATGGAGGATGCTGGAATTGACAGAATAACCCAGCCCTTGCTATTTATTGCATAGGGAAACAGAAGAGTTGTTTGTAGATGGAAACGTCTCTTCCCTCTTTTGCAATGTGTTGTATGGCAAGAAAAAATAATGGCAGACGAGGATAAGTGGGCATTTTTTGATGGTCTCATACATCTCTTTAGTCATCCAGTAACTCTAGTGAAGAGCGTGTTCCCGTGCCGCGCGGCAGAGGAGGGCTAGAGCTGCAGTGAGGGGATGTAGCTCTTCTGCCAGTGGCATTTACATTTCACTTTATTAGACAAAAGTCAAGTAATTAATTAGTTGATTGCTTAATTAAAAATGCAGTCAGTTTCAATTTAGGCTTCATGGCTGTGCTTTCCACATGATGAAATTTGTTTGATAAATTTGATTTTTGGCTACGGATAAATAAAGCAGCTTTGGGGTAAAGACAAGTTGGAGGCGTGTGAGTAGAAATGGAAACATTGGGCTGTGAGCAGAAGTCCCCAGGGAGATTTTGAGACACCCCCCAGATGGATTTCAGAGAGCATACCCCGTGTTGTGTGCTCAGAAATCCTGTGCCTTAGTATTTTCCAATTATTTTAGCTAAGTTTGGGTGGATTTAACTTTGGAAGGTCAGATCCTGTATTTCCCAACAGGTAAAGTTTCCCTGCTCTGGGTAACATCCATAAACTATAAAATACATCAGAAACCAACTTCAGTCCTGCAGTGGGAGCACAGTGCTCTCACCTGGAGCTATGAGAGCTCCTGTGCAGAACATGTTCTCGCTCCTGTGCCAGCATCCAGAAGGGCAGGACTTCTGATGTTGTTCAGCACAGAACGATCTGCAAGAGCCTCATGCAATAAAGACTGAGAGCAAGTGGGCTGCCAGGTGAATGTGAGGTGAGGGAGGGAGGGAGCTGCAGGGGAGCTGTTGATGTGGGTGTGCTGGGTCCCTCACCCCGCGAGGAGGCTCTGGCGGTGCCCAGCGGGTTCCTTGGGCTGGGAGTGCACCTCTGAGCACTGCTGAAGCAAGAGCTGTACAGGAGACAATTACACTCCTGCTTGTAAGCGAATGGAGTACAAAGAATAACCGAATATATGGTTTTGAGAGATGCTTACTTCCCCGTGGTGGTCTCCTACCTGCAAAATAATTTCTGTTCTCCATCCTGGATTTCCCACTGTAAGCTGGAAAGGCAGCTGTCATATCCTATTGTCTAAACAATTTACAGCTGCCTTAAAGAAGGTGTCTCTCAGCAGTCTTGACATCTCAACTTGATCACAAATTCACAGCTTTTGTTGATGGAAATGCTTTTCCCCGTAGATAAGCACACAAATGAAAAGCTCCCTGCGTTAGAGCCGTGGGAAGGTGGCTGTCCCCTGCGTGGGCACTGGAATGATGGGGCTCTGTGGTGCCCATGAGGCAGGATCGTGGTCGTATTCACCTCGCGTTGCCCACTGCTGGGGACCATTAGAAGAACGCTGCTTTTAGCAGCAAGGATTTTTGTTATTAGCTTGTATTACTTTAAAAAACTCTCTGCAATGGAACTGTAATCTGGTAAACCTGAAGCCCATGAAATGAGATTTTCAGTTCTGTGAGTTAGCAATAGGTACGATGTATTAAAGCAGATTTACTCCCCACATGAGGGAGATTTTGATGAAAGATCTGATAAATTAACCACAGAGGTTTCTGGTACAGAGCGCAGCTCGCCCGCTGACCCACTACCCTCATTTCACTTTTTCATCTGCTTGCTGTGTTTGAATGAGTGCTCCACAGATGAAATTACCCACAACCTTACGTGTACTTTTCTACAGCAGAAAGGCCAGGGAATTTCTTCTTGAAGGCATGGAAGGTTGTAAGAAGGTGAAACGGCAAGGATTTGTCATGGTATTAATCCCAGGGATAGAAATTGGATCTGGAACATCTCACTGTGGCACGGGGAGCATCTGCTGAGGTTGAGCTTCTTGGCACTGGTTGTGCAATTCATTCTGGGTCCTCAGCACTTCTGCAAAGCTGCACCTGCCTTCCCAGGACCCCAGCCTGCATGGAGAGGTGAAGCGTGCCAGATGCACCACCGAACTGGGTTCTGGTACAAGGAGCAGGTGTGACCTTCCTCTAAGGCTGCAGCACGTGTCCTGGCATGGTGTTGGCTGACGCTGTCAGGCGTGGAGGTGTTCACCCTGCTGCCAGACCCTGCTCGGTGCTGCAGCAGTGTGTGGAAGAGCCCCTTCCCCACTGGGACTGCCAGCTGCACGTGGCACCAGCACTGACGTGTGACAGGGCAGACTCAGACCCAGGGGAGAGGAGTGTGTGCACTTGGGGCAGTGCTAAGGGTTAGTGACACCAGGAATTGCTGCTCATCTTCCTAAAAATCATTGTGCTTTCTGGATTTTGCCCTTCTGGTTTTCCTCTTTCCCTTGCTTACAGATGTTCTCCTTTAACAGAACCCTTTCTTTGTGTCCAGGGCTCTTGTTCTCTTCCCCAGGTTCACCTCCCTGCTGTGTTAGAGATGAGGTCCCTGGCAGCCCTGCCGCAGACCCAGCCTTGGCCGGGGGTTGAGGACGTTCACGGGAGGGGTCAGTGTCTGACAGGCTGATGTCAGGGCAAGCGTGCCCCTGATCTCTGCTGTGATATTGTGAAGACATTGCTTGCGTTTACCTGACAGATTGTTCAACCCTGCGATCACCTTCAATCAGGGGCCAAGGAGGAGAATGTGGCCATTTTCCGTTATCTGTGCTGACACACATGCCTGCAGGAGGGCAGACCTCTTGTGGAAACGCTCGTTGCAGACGTACACTTTGTACAGAGCAGATCCACAGAGTGTTTCTGCCTGCACTGGGCTTCACGCAGTTCAAAGCCATGTTTCTTACATAGAAAATATACTTAAAATTTTTATTCTTATGAAAAGTTCTCCCAGCCTCGTGGGTGAGATTCACAGGTAATGTAACAGCAAATGCAGAAAGAGAAAATGTTGTAGCATCAACCCCAGTGACAAACAGCACTGGAGATAGCTGGCAGACATGTGACAATGGAGAAGTTCTGGAGGTGACTAGGCAGCAGGTCATGGAGAATCCTTCTGATGACTTGTGAGAGACCAGAGGGGAGGAACGAGCCCTTGCGTGGGTTCCTGAGCTGGGTACGTAAGTTCCCGTAATTTCTCCGCGTAGTTAGGGGTGTGTGTGGCACCGACACAGAGCTGCTCTGTCTCTGTAGCCTTTGGACGTGGCTGACTCCAGTTACATTTATTTATTCAAAGTTTTTAACGATTTATAATTGGAAAGGACTTGTACAAAACCTGCGTATTGATTTGACATTTAAGTATATGATTAAAAGCTGCTGAGGTCATCACTTGACTAAATTGGCTTGATGAATGTTGATTACACTGTACATGTTAATTTAATTTAGTGAGATCTCTCTCTTCTGAATCGGTTATCACCTTCTGTTCAGTTATTGATCAGGATATGGGAGGATGCCAGTACTGGTTCCGAGCTGGTAGGTGGGTGCGTCCTGCTCGCTGCACCCCTGGCCGATCAGCCTGCCCGTCAGCATCTGGCGGTGCCGTTTCCTGCGCCTCTCTTCTGGGGCAGTCTCCACTGATGGCAAATTCACCCCACTAAAAGGCTGCAGAAATTTAGGTCGTGGAGGAAACGACTGGTCGGAGCATGCGTTCTGCTAGGCTTTCTCTGGTGTTTGTGCTACCCACGCCACTGATGGCTACATTGCTTTGGGATGAGGCCAGAGCTTTGCTACTGGTTGACACACAGCTCTCTGGTGTTCTGGGTGGGGGATTAGAACTCCAATCTCCCCTTCTCTCTTCATTCCTGTCTTTCTAGAGCCTACTCTGTCACGTCACCTTGGGATGACGAAGGACCTCAGCCCACAGCTTCTTGGTGTTGTGGCGTTGCAGAGAAGCCCAGGCCCACAGCAGAAGCTTAGTTTATGGGGAGATGCACTATTGCCTTTGGGAGAGAGCTGCTCCTGAGACCCAGGTTCCATATGGAACGTGCTTCAGTGGCATATGCCATTAATCCTGCACACTGAATTATTCATCAGTTCAGAATAATGAATCATTGAACAAAGCCTGGTCTTATGCAGCTCTAGTCCTTGGCTGTCTGGTGCTGCAAACCCAGCCAGTGTCCCCTGGGTGGAAGCACTGCAGCTTTTAGTGGGTGACTCTGCTAGAGCTGTGATCCTGGGCAACTGTCTTTTGGGCCATTTCTTGTGGCTGCATGAGCAGCACCTTCCACCTCGCTGCACGGAAACTTGGGACTGAGCGGCTCTGCCTCAACCTGCTCTTCTCCATGAGGTGTAGAGCCACAACATCTCCCAGAGGAGCAGCAAAAGGCATCTTACCCCTGAAAAAGCCCTTTCTCTGCTGCTAGACTTGCGCAGTGAGAAGTACAAGCTGTTTTGTTAACTGGTGTAAATCACCCGCGATAGAGCTGTGCTGATTTCAGTCTGCTGTGGATCTGGTCCCTCTAGCCACATTGTGTCCCGTGGGGTGAAAACGGTTGTGCCCAACTTTGAAAGTCTAAGAGGAAATCTGCAGAAGAAAAGGTGTTTCACAATGCTGGGCTTTATGAATGTCTTACTCCGTCCTAGCAGGCTCATACTGTAATTATTGTGATCATTTAACATTTTTATAGCTGTACTGTTCACAAACTCACTTTAGAATTAGTGCCCAAACCCAAGCTCTGGCATGACCCTGCTCAGAATATTACCAGCAATCTTTCTTGTGGGTTTAGAGGTTTAATGACAAGATGGGGAGGGAGGGAGGGGGGGAGGGAGGGAAACCCTGGCTTCAGGGACCCTCTTGTGCTCCCAGGGGTCAAACTGCCTCCCCAGGTTCCTTCAGTGGCTGTGAAGTACAAAGCTCCTCCTGGGAGACAGGCAGGAAGGGTGCCCAGGGAGCTGGTGTTTCCCAAGTGCGAGGCAGACCTGGATGGGGTGCTGGGCTCCGCACACCACAGCAATAGTTCACTGTGGGAACCCAGGCACATTAACATGCAAATAGAGGGTTTCTCCAGCAGCCTGCTGACCAGACTGCGTGCGGCTGGGTAATATTATCCTAGATGTGTAAAAACTGTAATCTGGATACCTCAGAGGAAAATTACCATCTACTTGTCCTCTAATCACAGCCTGTGGGTCTGCTGACAGCTGCACCTTGGTAAAGTTAAACACTGACTGGCCCCTGTGTTTGCCCATCCCTCTTTCTGTCTCCATTCTGCTCCGAACACTCCTACAGGTTAACGCTCATGTTAAGAACCGTTTCTCCCTTCCAGCTGAGAGCTGACCTGTGGCTCCAGGGTAGGCTGGTCCCTGGCAGTGAGGGGTGCGGAGGCCCCAGAGCTTTGCCTGTGCTCGCTGGGAGGATGCATCAGGCCACGGGTGAGTGGGTGGGCAGGTGCTGGGGCTCACCCAGGTCAGCCTGCACCCGGGAGCTGTGTGTGCGTGGGGTGTGTGTGACTGAAAGGGTTGGCGTGAAATGGTCGGGGGCAGTGGTTAAATGTAGACTAAGCTATTGCCGCGGAACACTAATTGATCAAAAGCAGTGAGCATCTCTGCTTACTCATAGGAGAGCGGATGAAGATGAATTTCCTACACTCTGTTTACAGCTGAGGGATACATCTTGGTTTCAGTTAATATTAGCTGGGCTAACTTGCCAGGCAAAAACAAAGTGAAGTTGGGTTTGACTAAAAGTTGACCTCAACATGAGGGATTTCTTAAAGGTCAAACTATTTTGCTTTGTTTGGAAAAAACCCAGTAATTTAATTTTGGCATTTTTATAACAAGATTTTCCCCTTCAGAACCGGATTATAATATTTGTGTTTCCTTTTAATTTCATTGGCATTTAAAAAATAATGTTTAAAACAATAAATTCTGCTTAATGTCAGTCAGTTGATTTTCAAATCCTTGAGCTCAACTCTCCAAAACATCAGTAGCTTACCTGTTATCTATTTCCAAACATCAAATCTGGTCAGTGTAAGAAACATTGGAGCTCTCTGGGGTGCTTGAATCAAGATGTGAATGACGGTTGAGATGCTTCAAGACCAGCCCTCCTTGAACTTCTTGATGTGGATGCTTTGACATCATGTTAACTGATAGGTCTCACCACTAAAACCCCTGACCCTGGCATCAAGGAGCAAGTACGAAATGCAGGGGAAAAAGCCCAGAGAATGTAGGGCTACAATTCATGATAACTAACAAAATAAGTTTAAGTCCCGGTGTGACCCATTTAATGAGCAAGTGAACTAAAATACACTGCAGCTGAATTGCTGACTTTGTCTGCTGTTGTTCCCACTGAGCTCATTAAACCTTTTTATGTAACATTGCTGCAGCCACACTTTCCCAAAGCACTCCTCATTGTGCATTTCAGTTGAGGTTTTCTTGTGTTTTAATAATTCTTTTTGTCCTTTCAATTTAAAAAAGAAAAATTGTGGTTTGACAACCTAAATAGCTTAATAAAGGGCAAGTGAAGTATCTCTCGTCTCGTGAAGGCTAGCTCTGGTGTTTTGTGTCTGAGCAGTGCAATTTCATCCTGGAAAGAAAAAATACCATTTGTTGCTAGCTTTGAGAACCTGAGCAATAAGGAGCACTGTCAAAACGAAAACATTCAGCACAAAATTCCACAGCAGGTCAATAAAAGCAGCCACAGCCCATTTGTTGAAAACTAATGGGTTTTGCTGTGGACTATTGCATGGGAAACCTACGGCCGTAGCTCTTCAGGAGAGATTTGCAAATCGATGGTTTTGCCAACTGTGTTACTGCCTGCTGCCCCCCAGAAGCTGGAGGTGCAGCGGGTGCGATGTTGGGTGCTGTCCCCAGAGAGCAGCTCTGCTGCCTCTGCCAGCTCTGCGGGCCCTCGGAGGTTGGGGCAGTGCACACTTTCTTAACTGCTTTCTGGCAAACACTTAAGTCTCATTAATGCAAATTAACAGATGATCTATTTTTCCAGAGTCTCAGTCCCATCACATAAACTTTCATTATACAGGAACTTTAGAAAAATCAATTTTTTTGTCCTTACTACAAATTGATTTATGGCTTTTTCTGCTTGGAGCTGATGGGGCTGCCCAGCCCTGCCCAGCCAGGGCGCACGCTCCTCACTGCTTTGCTGCTGGGGTGAAGGTGAAACTCTGATGTTGGAACCATAGGCTAAAAAAAACAAAACAAAAAAGGCTTGAGATTTCTGGAAAGATATGTAAAGTTTATGTACAGAAAAGTGAAGTATTTGGAGAGACCATTTTTGATTGCTTTGCATTCCCTTCCTTGAAGTGCCACAGTAAAAACGCGTGCATTAGTGAGTGACTTGGTTATGTCCTAGTGTCACCTGCTGAGGGGCTCAGAGGTTTCTTTCTACCCTGGTGAGTGTCAGAGTTAAAGATGATCCCGGGGACAGGGCAGGGACATTAATTTGGCAGTCACATACAGGTCATTCCCGCCCCCGTACCTGAGGTATGTAAAGAGGCGTGCTGTGGGTGTAGGGGAAACTTTATCTGAATCTGACCTTGCTCCCCTCGACGGGACAGACTCTGAGACCCCAGAGCACTCGATCTGCTCAGCTTGGCCAACCGGCTGCTGACAGCAGGCACGTGGCAGCAGCTCTCAAGGTCTGGGACAGTGAGGTGAATGTGAGCACTGACCGTGGGGTGCTCTGAAAGCTGCTGGCAGGAGTGGGCTTGTGTTGGGCTACGGCTTGGGTTGAGCCTGGTGTTAGCAAGGGCTTGTGCACTTGAAATCCGAACAATTACCGAATATCGTGGTGAGATTTTGCTCGATTTGCCTCCCTTTGGCGGGTGACCTGCACAAGTGTGCTGGAGGTGATGTGAGAGCAGAGGGATGAACTTCTGCACATGGAAGGCGTGATGATTTAAGAATTTCCCCGGTCTCTGATGCCTTGTGGTTATCTCAGGAACAAGAATACTAAAGGAGGGGCTGGAAATCATAATCTCTTCACTTTAAAATGGCATGGTCTCCTGGGCTCTGACCAAGTAATTACGTTCAAACTTGAAATGAAATGTCTTTCCTGAAATGAGAATTTAAATGAATTAGCTGCATCTATCAGCAGGCGCTGAAGGGGCTGTTTTAATTTAAAAGCTAGGTATAATCCTGGCTTGGCACATACAGCTTAATTACAGTCTGTTTTAACAATAAACAGACAAACGCGAGGGGAGAGCAGAGTCTGGCCGAGGCAGCTCTGGGAGTTAACATTTTTTTCCAAGTATTGAAATGTCTTTAATTAATTTACTCTGACCTAATGGTAAGCATGCTGCGGGAAGTTCGTTAGGGTGATCCCTTAGCTGAATTGTGTCATTTAACATTTAAATTTTGAGACCCGCAGTGAGAGTCCAGCGGGTGAGGATGCAGAACTCGCTGTGCGCGTGGCTGGGAACGGCTCCTGGCGGGCTGGGTGGAGTGACTGGGAGAGTGGGAGTCCGCAGAAAAGCAATCCTATCAGAATATTGTCAATGCTTTCGAGTGTACTGTGCCTGTAAATGAAAGGGATGAGGGTTATGTACCTAGTGACAAAGTCCTAAGAACAACTTAATTCTTCTACAACCGATAGGAAATTGTTGGAGACACAACGGCTTCCTGACGAGGAAAAGAGCTCTCTTAGCTGATCATGAAGCTGTATGCAAAGCCTGCTAATTTTCCATCCAATATTTAGCAGCCAAAAATGTGTTTTGTCATATTTCGAAAGCCGCATCATTAGCTCTGTTATTCGTCCCATTAAGATAGTTCATCACGCGCTGGAGTTCGCCAGTCGTCGCAGTTAGCACATGGCTTGGAGCACGGACTGTGATGTGAAGACAGATGTGTAGCTCAGGCCTGATTAGAAGCTGTGGCTGGCAAAACAGGGAGTGATTTAATGAAGTTTTGATACAGCTCATCAGATACTGAAATGGGAAGATGCAATATTAATTTAGAAATGCATTATCATTTCAATTGTAGTAATTCTGAAGAGTATTAATAACAGGGAAGCTTGTGGCAGTTTGGAAAGATGATGTATTATTCTAAAGGCAAAAATATTCTTCAGAATTATGTTTCATTTGACACCTAAACATCTAGCATATTCCTATTATCACTGTGTAATCAATTTTTTTGCCATTTCTTCCATGCTTACAAAACAATCACTTGAGGCATTTCATGTGCTGTACTGGAGGCTTCTGAAGTGGTAGTCAGGACAAGCTTAAAACACTAGGTTGACAACTTTTATCTTTTAATCCTTGATTCTTCTATGGATTCTTGAAATTCTCTTTGACAGCAGGACCTCCTTTTGCTGTCACAAGTAAAAGAAAGATGCAAATGTCATCTAAAACTTGTTCCATGTCA
This sequence comes from Chloroceryle amazona, assembly GCA_027560015.1. NCBI lineage: Eukaryota > Metazoa > Chordata > Aves > Coraciiformes > Cerylidae > Chloroceryle > Chloroceryle amazona. The sequence goes on along the minus strand of JANHFX010026592.1, from coordinate 24,142 downwards.
GATTATGACACTTATCACAGATGGTGCTGACCACCGTGGCTCTGGAAGCTTGAATCCCTTTTCCACTGAAGTCCGTGCACTTGGGAAGAGTGAGTGGCACCCGTTCTGCTTGAGCAGCGTCATTCTCAGCTGACATCAGAGCAGTGTCTCTGCTGCTGCCGATAAAGATGTGATCGATGGGGTTTTTTCTGCTTCTGGGTGCAGTTTAATACACAGTTTGGTGCTGGTCTCATGAATTGAACAAACTTGAATTGATTGTTATTTGGTGATTGTATGAAGCCATGGTCCTTTTTACCGTGACCCTTGTTCAGGTTGTAGCCCCACTGTAAGTGCACATCCTGAACTCCTCCCATTAAATTTAGGCTCCCAAGAGCAGCCAGGAGCTGGCAGGAAGGGATGGGATTGCTCTGCTGCGGCGTCTGCCCCTCTAGGAATTCCCTGCTCTTCAACTTTGAGACGAGACAAAAATGAATGTTCTGGAAAATACTGCCAGGCCCTGAACTATGCATTGTATGGTTGAAGCATAGAAGCAAGCATTTAACTCGATCTCCAGTCTGTCGGGTACACGACCAAGTTCATCAGTGTCATCTGTTCCTTCTCCTGCCCATCACAGAGCAGCAGCTTCTGAGCCTGTGAAGGAACTGGGGGGTTGGCTGTGTGCCCTGGGGCTGTAGCAAGGCGTACTTGCATCCTGTCAGTGCTTGCTAAAACAGGCAGGCTCCCTCTGAAACCACTGCTCCTAGCTTGAGCAAGCTCCAGCCTGAATCACCGCTTCATTAACACAGTCTCCTGGCAATGGTGCGCAAACAAATTTCCCATCTAAAAGCAGAACCAAGGCAATATTTTGTGGCTATTCTTAGTCACATCCAGTTAATCTGTGGATACTTGAAATCCTCAAATGGGTTGAGTGCAGGGCAGCTCCTTCCTAATGCTTTAGAGTGAATTCCAGCCCGCTGTGTTCCTGTGCCGTGTTGCCAAGATGCAGAGCTGGATCCTGGGCTGAGCTGGAGAGGGGGACTGGGGGAGATGCTGCTGGTGGCTGCAGTGGCAGCAGGCTGGGCCTTCCTGGGGCAAGCAGGAGCTTGCGAGTGGCCATTGTGCATATTGGAACCAGATGCCATTTTCTGTTTCCAGCCCAGTCCCAAAGATGCCACCGTGGCAGTCCCAGGAAGGTTTTGTAGGCTGTCACTCGTCCTTGGACTTCAGCTATTTTGCCTGACTTTTAATAAACTCGTTACTAGTACCTAGTTGGATGCTTGGCAGATCTGCTGGGCTGCAGCTGTTCAGACTGCAATGCTTTCCAGAATTTTCCTGACATGGGCAGCAAAACAGCCTTGGCTGGTTTCTCCCAGCCTGTGGGACCTGTCAGTTCCCCAGGAAGGCTTGCAGAGCCTGATGGATTTTTTAGCAAAACCCGCTGCTGGTGGGGACAGGCGGGTGGTCAATGAGCAGTGTTTCTTCAAGCGTGCAAGTAGAAGGGGAACATCCCAGCAGGGAGGGGACAGCTGTACGGGATGCAGATCCCTGTTTGTTTAGCAGTGAACTCGGGTTTCAGAAGGAACATGTTTTCTGGATGCTGGCCCCGCAGGGAATACGCTGGGGAAGAACAGAGCTTTCCTAAGAAGGAAAGTGTGAGCCTACTCTTGTGGGCAGGATTAGTCCTTGCTGACAGTGGAGTTTTTAGTGGCCTTATGGAAATACCCTCTGGTTGGTGATGGTTTGGTGCTTCTGTGAGCCACTGGTGTGGCCCAGCTTCACTGCTTTCCCCAGCAGCTGGCAGAGTGGGCACTGGTGGTGACAGGTGTTTTGGTTCCATCAAAACACAGGCATTTAAAATATTTTAATCTGTCCTCAGTTCTCAGTGGCTGAAGGACAAAGTCACCTCTGGTGGTTGGAATGCTTTGGATTTGAGGTGAGAAATAAATCAAGATAGGAGCATGGCTGGAAGATCTTACGGGCCTGTTCTAGGTGTAAGAAAATAGTTTTGATAGTTTTATGCAAAAGTTCAGAGGAAACAGCTATGAACTCAGAGAGATCTCTGCTGCCTCACTGAGGGAGAGAACCAGTCGATTAAAAATGTCCAGATGCTCTGACAGCTGCCAGCAGACACCTCTTCCTTCCCTTGTGCTCTATTTTCATCCCGAACAAGGATTTTGTGTACATGTATATATGTAAAAAACCCCAGGATCTGCAAAGACAAATCCCCCACTTCAAATAAAAGAAAATAACAAAATTCTAATTTGGGGAAGTATTTCTTGCAGTAGATATTTGCAAAAATAATTTCCTCAGCAACCCCTTTGCTTGGTCCCAAACTGGGGCACAGAAGTGTGCTCAAACCTCGGCTTGTACAGCGGTTTTCCCTCCTGGGGGGTGTTAGAGCTGTCCTCCGAGTTAAGATTTGACCCTTCCTGGTATTGCACAGCTCCTGCTTGCCTGGCTGTGCTGTAGGGACCAGTTCTGCAGTGCTGTGCCCGGGGAGGCTCTGCAGGAAACGATGGCCTTGGGGACAGGCTGCATCTTGGCTTTTGGCATGTTCTCACTGAATAAAATCTGTGAAAATAAATCCTTGTGTTAGACTGATAGTTTCACAACGACTTAAATAAACAAAGGCTTTAGCTACCTCTCCAGTGCTCGGTGCTCTTGCCATGTGATGGGGAAAGATAAATAATGAGGCAATATCTTACTCTTCAGGCTCTGCCATTGGCAAATGCTTCCAAATGTGCTCTGTGAATTTATGATGCCGGTGGCAGACTTCCCTGACAATCCTGGTAATTAATCACTCGCTTTAACAATGAGGAGCATTTCATTGGTCTGGTTAGCACCCTGTGAAGTGATTAGCACAATTAATCAGAGGCAGGGAAGGAGCGAGGTTGAATTCGGGCAGAAAAACTTTTGTTTGCAAACCAACTGTTTCCTGTAGCCAGGTGCGAAAGCAGCCCCAGCATCGCGTGCTGGGTGCACTGCAGCGCTGTGGTGGGGCTGAGCTGCAGCGGAATGTCCTCTGGCTGAGGTCAGAATGAAGTGGATCTGTAAAAACAGATGCTATATATGAAACCAGACCCACCACTTTTGGAATCTGCTTCCCAGTACCTGCTTGCACATACCCACAGGGAAACCGTGGGAGGGTCTGCAAGTCCCCAGATACTGCTGCAAATGTATTCTGTAAGGATACTGATCCTGTTCTGTTTATATTGGCTTTCAGCTGCCTGCTGTTGGACTAGGAAGACTCTGACGCTGCTAGTGAATATTTTATGCGGATCGATTCCTGGTAGTAGGTCTGAACAACCCTGAAGAAGCTGGTTGTGCCAGCCACTTCAGAGCCAGGTTAATGGGACCATCCTCTCGCCTAGCTCTGCAGTCGGCGCTGGAGCTGCCTGTCCTCGCCAGGGGAGTTCATCCCGTAGCTGCACATTTCATGGGTAGTTTTTAAATTGCAGCTTCAGGCCCACCTCCGCATCACACAGCCGTTTAGGATT
>JANHFX010026592.1:0-18772 GCA_027560015.1 Chloroceryle amazona | reverse complement strand
GGTGAGCGTGGGCTGGCCGGGGCTGCGGTCCCTGCAGGGAGGGTGCAAAGCCCCTTCCTGCAGCGTGGCTGTGGTAGAACCTTCTCCAGCCCTCCTAACACAAAATGGGTCTGGCCTATTCGTAAATGAGGAGCTGAATGCTTTTTACCTTGGCAGGGGCTCTGCTCAGTTTCATGAGTTGGGTTTTTTTTGCAAATTCGGTGTTTGGAAGGGAAGAGGACACAACCATCGTCCGGACAGTCAGAAGGAACGAGGACAAGCCGAGTTCTGACTAGGAGTACTTTATACCAATGTAAACGCAGACTCCTCTCTGTTCCTTCCTTGCTGGGAGGTGCCAGCTGGGTTCTCTCACCCTTTGGGTTGTGCAGGTGAAGTTCCCCTTGGTTTTCCTTCTAACCGAGAGAACTGAAACCCTGTCAGCTGACAAGAAGGGGAAATCGGGAAAGCTGAGAATTCGCAGCCTCCTACGGATAGCGAGCTGGGCCCTGTCACTCGTGTGCCCTGTCACTCGTGTGCCCTGCCCCTGGGGCAGCTGTGGCTGCAGAGGGATTCCTGCAGGTCCCCTCCCGGCAGCTCTCACGTGGAGGGGAGCTCGGAGGCCGTGTTTGCAGCTCCATTAAGCAGCACGGCTGCCCAGGCAGCTCGATGGCTGGGGCTAATGAACATGTGCACGGGCTGGACGGTTCACGAGCTAAATTGCCTGGGAGCAAGCAAAACAGAATTAGGCAAGTAAAGAACCTGATTGTTTTTCAAGTGATAAAAGATTGGCGTGAATTACAGGAGGCATTAGAAATTTGGAGGGTATGTAGATTTAAATGGATGCATTTGTTTCAATTAAATAAAGAGGAGGGAATAAAATGTCTGTTCAGAAGCACCGTAGACTGAGGTTTCCATCTGATTTACTCTGATTCCTGGGCTGAGAGGAAATGTCTGCATTTGGGGATGAAGAATTTTCTTCTTGTGGGGGAGCCCCCCCAAACACAGTGAGGGCAGAACAGCTCGCCGGGCGCCAGAACAGGAGGCGGTCGGTGTGGGCTCAGGGGTGCTGGTGGAGCCAGCTCACGTGCTGATGGTGCCTTTTGAGGCATTTTCTTGTAGGCTGTGCATTAGCTGCTACATCCAGATGGGCTGGCGTCAGAGTCCAGCTTTGGAGTGGCTTCTGGTTCAGCTGAGCTGTGGAGTTCGGAGGACCTGAGTACTCGGTGCGTGAGGTGAATCCAGGCATTGCAGGGATGGTCCTGGGGCTGCCAGACCCCGGTGTGTGGGGGGCAGCCACTTCCCAAGTCCTCAGCACGGCCTGGAGGAGGGGGCAGAGGGGCACGCACAACCTCACCCTTCCCATACTGTTGATTTTGGTGGATCCAAACCTTTCCGTTTCCTAGGAGGTTTGCTTTCCTCTCTGAAGTTTTGTTTGGGTTTTAAACCAAGGCTTTAATTGGAAGTTTTATGAGGTTAGTTTCAAAAGCTCTTATTGCTTTTTTTCAATTACAAGTGTTCTTCCTGTAGCCTTTGGAAAACACAATATTTCTGTGAAGGTTTTTGGAAAGTATCTCAAAGCAAATTTTGATTAAAGCTTAAGAACTGAAACACGTGCAAAGTGTGCTGTTACAGGCAGGCTCCCCAAAGTCATCTGTTTTATGAAAAATGCAACTGTGTTCATTTACACCCATTGCCCCCAAGGCACACACCTCTCCTGAGGTCTTGACAAGCAGATGACAGACTCTAACCCCAAATTTCCCTTTGTCCCATTTTAAAGCTGCTCTCCTGTGACAATTGCCTTGCAGAACAGAAATGCAGTGCCAGAGCCCTTCAGAAAAACCTTCTGCCAGGTCCGTGCAGCTGCTGCTTGGTAGCTTCCTTCCCATTCAGGTCTCAAGATGCTGCGGCATTGATTGAACAGGAGATTCATGGAGGGAAATTAAGCCTCCAGAAAACACGATAATTTAAATAATCGGTAATTTTTTGTGTGTATGTGAGAACATGAGAAATACAGAGTGTTCATTCACCGTAAATTCCTCCAGGACCGTGGTACAGAAGCAGATTAATTCTTACGAAACAAAGATTCTATTTTCATGTAAATATCCCTCAGTAATAAAATACCAAGGGACTAAAACTGACAGGAAAATGTATGATGTACAAGCAGAACTGTTTCGGAGCGGTGTATTTGCCACAAAACCTCAATAGCTCTTTGTACTGTAGGCTGTGTTAACAGCGAGGCGCAGCGCAGATCGGGCTTCGCACCAGCAGTGCAATGGGGCGAGGGACGGATTCTGCTGGGGGTGCTGCTTTAGAACTGCGGCTTCGGTGCAGTCACATCGTCCCCGGTCCTGTACTGACACCGGGAGAAGTCTGCTCCTTATGCAAAGTGGGGGAACACAGCTCCTGGGGAGCACCTGGAAGGAGCCCAGAAGCCCCAGTCCCGACTGTTGGCCAGATCCAACGTGTTTGAGCTTCACCGACAGCTGCCCGTTGGGGCCGCGGTGCAAGTGCAGGCGGGGGCTCGGCTCTGGTGGCTTCACCCTGTTCCTTAGGGCCACGAAGAGGAAAATTGCTCCCGAGCGTTGTACGTGTTTAGCGCTGACTTGGCCTGCCCATTGTCAGCAGTCAGGACTATGGCACAGCCCCAGCTGCTGCCAGCGTGACTGCAGGGCTGGGATATTGCCCCTCGGGTTTATTTTTCCTGTTTTCCACATCCCAGTGCAGCACACGGCCACAGCTGGGCAGTCTGTGTTCTGCGGGGTCTCTTGACTGCTGGTGCCAGGGGGACGATGCCCTCAGCGTTCCAGGAGCTGCTGCTGATGCCGTTCCCTTCTCTCTAGGCGGCTGCTGAAGGCTGGAGCGTGGCGTGGTCCCCGCTGCCTGAGCTAACGGTTGCTGCCAAATGGTGTGTGCGGGAGAAGGGGAATCGTCACACTAAACTCCATCTTGCCCAGTGCCCCAGGTATAGATCACTCTTACTGTAGGGAAGGTGAATGGATTCTGTGGTGGGTTTTGTTTCGGTGGAAGAAGTGCTGGAGTTGCTGGGGTATTTCAAACTGTTTGGGTAGACTGGGGCTAATAAACCTCACTGGAGCTGGGGAAGGCTTCAAAGGCCACTGCTGGGGCTCGCTGATGAGGCTGGGATTGCTGAGACCCAATCACAGCTGCATCACCTGGGATGTGAACAGAGCAAGGGTGGCCGCTGCTTGGTTTCTTTCCCCCGTTCGTTGCCGCGCGGTGAAATCCTTTGATTAGAGTTCCCGCGTCTGCCTGTGACAGACGTGCAGCAATTGTGCTGCCCTTTCTGCCACCTTCGTCAGGAGCGTACCTGAAACTGGGCCACCCACTCATCTCCAGCCGGTGTGGTGTGGTTTGCTGCTATCTCGTGCTCAGACTGTCAGCTGGGTAGATTAAAAATCCTTTCCTAAGAGGGGTGTGCCCCTCATAGCTGTTTTCCCCACGGTTTTATTTCGTGGAGAAGTGGTTATTCTTGGTGTCAATTTTCCTGCTTTGCTGGAATGAATCGAACCAATTCATCCAGGCTTTACAGGAACCAGCTTGCCTGAGCTTTTGCAAAGTGGAAAGCTTTTGATAGCTACAAATTTGAAACTTTTGTTCCCTTCTGGTAAATTATTTTTAATTATTATATCAAAGCAGCAGTCTTTTCTTCAGAGCTACTTTTTGATTTTCCAAGCTGTTAACGAATTCTTAATTCCTTTCTTTGTTGAGGTCGAGGTGTGAGGGATTTGGTGGGAATGGTGGCCAGGGGCAGGGTTAATCCCTCCTGGCTCTAGAGCTGTCTACCCCTGGTGTTTCTCTCCCTTCTTTCCACACACAAGGTCCGGTCTCCGTCCCTTCTCCTTGGTTGTTGCAGGCCTGTTGCCCAGGCTGCTGGGTGTCGTGCTGGGCTCTTGCAACATTAATCAAGGTGTTTGCTCTTGTATCTTGGGCTTTACAAGTGTGGTTTTAAACAGTAGATGAAACTAAATTAATCAATGTATTAATTACCAAAAATGACTTAGCCTCAGAGGCTGAAGTAGGAATGTGCGAGGGAGAAACCTAAATGCCAAAATTAAAATCTCAATTAAATTTTACAAATAACGGATAATTACAGGGCTTTTTTCTTTTTTTATGTTCCTATTAAATTGTAAGGAATTATTAGATATTTAACTGACATTTATCCAGATAGCCCACAGCAAGTTAGGTACCAGTTACATGCTGTAATAAATGTCAGCATTTAAAAATTAATTGCTATGCTATCTAACTTGCTGTGGGCTGCCTCGTTAAATATTAATGGGATGTCTAAAAATATGTTATGAGCTGGAAGGATTATTTGGATATGGGATGGCAGAGTTGTAAGACCCAGCGGGGAAAGCTGTGCTTGAGCATCCTCAGCTCACAGGGATGACGTCCTGGCGCCGAGCTCCAGGGACCGTGTGCCGTGCCCAGCAGGTCTGAGCTTCCCACGGAGACCGAACGCGTGGAGGGAAACTGGTCCTTGCAGAGATCTGTCAGCTCTTCTCCAAGGAAAAGCTGGAGAAGACAGAGGAGCTGGGGGGAGCCTCGAGGTCTCGCCGCTGTACGGAGAGCAGAGCAGGTTGCACCCGACCGCAGCCCTGCCCCAGGCTCTGCAGCTACCCTGGTTTGGTGGATGCTGACAGTGGGATTCTGAGGAAGGAAAAAACCAAAAACTTAGATGCTAGGACCTGGTTCTGTCTGTTGTGCCCTCTTCAGAGACTTCAGAAGATAACTGAACATTGTTTGTCTCCCTGAACACTGCTTCCCATCTCCAGGGTGGGGCTGCCCTTACGCTTGGGCTGGGAAGGAGGTGGTTTGAGCGTGACCCCGATGACTCCCAAGCGGAGAAAATACGTGGTAGGGAAGGGTAAAGACGAGCGAGGGAGGAGGGGACTCCTGTCTAACAGGAGTACTGGTATTTATTATTTATTTTGAGCAAAACGTGCTAAGTGCCTTGCAGTGAGCACGCATGGAAGGGTGCTAGGTGTTTAAAAAGCAGCGCGGCGCCGCACTGGGAAGGAATAGTCTTTTGCAGCTCAGTGATACAAACTGAAGGGATATTTTTGTTCTAACTCAATCTCCCCTTATGAATAATGCATGTTGCTCTCCCAGAAACATGGGGTAATCGGAAATATACTGTGTCCATGACAAACACACTGCACATTACTGTAATAGAGCTTAAAGACCATTCCCGTTGACTCTTACTATTTAAAGCCAAGAAATGTGCAATGTGTTTTCCCAGTCAGCCACCACTTTAACTCTAATGCTGTGCTATTCCCCATCGGCTAATAGTGTTTAGAGCGAGCGCGAGCATTTGCACACAGAGGGAAGGATGCACAGTCTGACTGTGGGATGGGTTGTTCCTGCGGCTGAAATGTCTGCAGCAACAAGTACAGATGCCTTGGGGGTTTCCCCCAGTGAGCTCCTCCACAGAAGAGGCACTGACATGAACTCTGCAGTCAAGGAACCCCTGTCCCCTGAGTCCCCTGCTCAGCCAGGCAGGTGATGGGAGGATCCCTCCCCAGAAGTGGCCTCGTACGTGTCCCAGGCACTGGCTGCTGCAGGGTGGGTGCCACAACCAGGCAGAGTGAGCTTGTGAGCTACTTCTCTGCTTCTGTTTTGCATCTCTTGTTTTTGTAGCCTCTGAGACAAAACGCACTGTGACATGGATTTTTTTGGTCAGCTGGAGTGTGTGAATCAGGTCTGCGTGGGTTGGAGAGGTGCTATCTCCGAGACAGAAAGGGTGGGATTGCTGCAGAAGTACTCGCATGAATCTTTTGCTTGCCTTCTGCAGGAGCAGACAGTGTGTGTCCTCCTGCACAATTTCTGTGCTCTCCAGCCTCGATCTGTTCTCAGTGTGCTCTGACATACCCATGTGAAGCAGAATATCCTCTGTAAATGCTGGGCCTGGTGTGATGCTTCTCTGGCAGGTGACTTCTTGATTCAACAGAAGAGAATTGATTTTTAAGATGCTTTGGAGGAATTCCCACCCTCTTTCCCCTAAGCAGGCCAAAGAATGCGATTTCATTCATCATGTACTACTTCAAAGCACCATTTACTGCTGAAGGATTGAGCAAATACAATTTAAGGTTTCACTGTGCATGTGACAGACTTAATTAGCGTACACGGGAGCTCAAAGTTGTGCAGAAAGTATTTGTTTGCATAAAAATAGGCTATGTCTGCAATTTAAACTGGAATAAAGTACTGCGGTTATGAAGAATTTAATGAGTTGTTGCGTAATGTACTTCATAAACACCATCCTAGATGGGAAATGGTATTAGGAAATAAAAACTAGGTTAATAAACGCAACCAAATCCGGCCTCCCATGTCCCTTGCTGACAGCGGCTGTAAGGCGTTGTTAATGCCCTTCAGTTAATCCCAACGGGAATCGCGTGTCAGCAGCGGTTGTCACGGGCTGGAGTGGCAATCCCTCACGCTTGTTATCTCATCGTGGTGTTAGCTGGAGCATCACTCCCTCGGCCAGCAGTGACACAGCTGCTGGGTCCGGGACAGGCGGCCGAGGCTCCTTCTGCTCCTCTGCCTGCACATGGCTCCCAGAGCCTGTTCTCTTACTGTGTCCGGAGAGTTTGTTCTGAACCACGGCAACTTTTTGTGCAGAACTGTCAGAAAACTATTGATCTGTCAGCTGAGCGACTGATACAAAGCTAGAAGCTCTGGTTTCATCTTTGTTTTGTAGAAATAAAACAATAATATGCTAATAGTATGTAGCAATCAAACACAGCATGTTAATTGTAAGACTGCTGGCAGCCTGTTTATTCCGTGGCAGTGAAGCTGGTGAGGATTCAGGCTGGTGTGAAATGTGATGACACAGCGCAGATTTATCTGAGGAAAAGAGAAAATGGCTCGTGAGGCAATGATCTGGCTGCTGGGAGGGAAGGATGCTGTCCCTTCCTCCTCAGCGCTGCCCAGAGCACCCGGGCTGGCTGCCCCTCGCTGTGCGGGGCTGCACAGCTCTCCACTTCTCTAGAGCTGACGCTCGTGTTACTCTCAGTTTGATCCTGGTGCAACTTACATCATAGGGACTGTGTCCCCTACCCTATTCCTCCAGCAAACAGACCAGTTAGTTATGAAGAGGGAGACCAGAGCACTGTGTATTCTGCTCTTGTACGTCTGCTGTCCAGCAGCCTGAGGTCGGTAGGATGCTGTTTCGGAGCTGCTGGAGCTGGAGGCAGCTGTGGGAGGAAGCACCATCCAAACAAACAGTGTATTTAATTATCTTCCTTCTTTATGGGCAGGCTGCGTGGATGGGGAGGTGGGTTCTGCTCCAGTAAAGGTTTTTTCAATGGAATTTCCATCTTGCACTTCTCATATAAAACCCAGTAGCTTGTACAGCACTGAGCTGCAGGGACAGTCTTGGAGGACTCATCATTTCCTACTTGGGAACTTCAGTTGTTACCTAGTACCTCTGGAGGTCACTCTAACAAAGACAAAAATGCAGATGCTGGAAATTGTTCTAAGGTTTTTATTTGGCTGTTCGCTCTCTAAATTATTTCCCGTGTTACAGCACATGGATGTGTGAAATCTGATCAATTCATGCAGATCTTTTACTTTCGGCATGGGAAGATCTTGACCCTTCAGCCCATTCTTCTGATTAACTACAGCAGTTATCACCTACCCTGTCTGTCCAGTTTGAAGGTTTCCCCACCGGTCAGAAATGGGCGATGTAACCTGACGTTCCACATCCTGCTCGGAACGGTTACAATGTGCTCACCAAACCCCTGGAAGCTCTGCCCTGCCCTGGAGAGTGAGGGGGCTTTGGTGTAATTGTCTGGCGTGTTCTATGCTGACACCAGACCCGCAGTGCTGGTTTCTTAAAGACTTAAGGCAAATTAACCCAAGGTAGCACTGAATCCCGTCTCCAGTGCGTAGCCTTAGGCACTGAACTATCAACTGGTCCTTCAGAAAGCGAAGAGGTGCTGACAAATGGCAGTGTAATTTAACAGCTGCTAATTGTCTCTTGTAGTATGCAGTCAAGCAGGAAGGGGCCTGATTCTCTCAGCATTTAGTCTCTTTAACGTTTCTTCTGCAGAGGGGTCTGAAAGAGCTTCAGTGGACAGAGGAGCGAGAGCCATCCAGTGCACATGGGCCAGATGTCAACTCTGTTCTTTGAAACAGCCTCAAATCTTCATTTTATTGACAGTGTTCCCAGAGCCTTGACTTTGGCTTTGGCATAATTGTATTTTGAAAGCTCCCCTTTTACCCTCAGTGGGCTGTGTGGAACAGAAGAAAATCCTCATTCACGCCTAATGAAAACACCTTGTTCCATGAAGAGTGGAATTGCCAAGGCCTGCGTGCTGATTCTTGCTTATAGATGTGCACCTTGTATTTGGATTCTCTGCTGTCTAATGAGGTGTGAGCTCTGACTTGCAGCCTGGAGCTTTCAAAGCATCCCTCCTTACCCTGTCCTCCTTCGAACAGTATTACCCTGGACTTTCTAGGAGAAATAAGAGGAGTTCATTCTATTGATATGCAGCATGACCTTCAACTCTAAACACCCTAAAATAAAGTTTGTCTGGACTTTTCAGTTGATGTAACCAGACTGCAGCATGAAGCCTGAAGGTTTCTCATGATCCAAAGCTTGTGCTCTCCAGTTGTATATCACCTGAAAAGTACAATGCCTGTTCCCTGATACGTCAGGTTATAGACACTATTTTTTGTTTGATGGCTCAGCTTGACTTTTCAATGACTAAAATTTACATCATGGGCTTTCAATCACGTAAGTTAGTTCTTAGCAGAACTTCAGATGCCTTTGATCTCTGCCCACAGGTTAACTGCTTTGAGGAGTCTCAAAATTGTTGGTATAGTTAAACAGACAACATTTTTCTTTTGATTAGACACTGAGGCTAGTGCAACTGTCTGCTTTTCAGAGTTATCTGAGCAGCCTTCTCAAGTGCTGGAAGTTTACCCTTGAATATGACAGGTATGAAACATGTTCTCGGTGTCTGTGTATCTTTCAGGGGAGTGATTGATCTGCTACCTTAGTGCGAGCTCCAGCTTTGTCGCCCCAGCACTTGCAGGCTGAGCTCTACGCTCTGCAATGGGAGGTGACCGAGTAAGAGATTACCAAGGACGCTCCTAGGATGGAGCAATCACCAGCAGAAACTTTGCATCATTTGCACATCCATGAATTTGGTTTGTGTACTAATAAGCACAGAACGTCCATAAGAGATTGTTTTCAAGGACAACCACTGTGCACAGAGGAAATGCTCTTGCAGCTTGCAACCTGAGTTGTGTCGCTCAGCATCTTCTCGGCAGTGTGTATTAACTCTTCAGAGGCTGTTATCGATCAGCTGGTTAAAAACCTCTGCTTATATGATTTCAATAAATCGGGAAGGACATGCAGCAAATACAGGAGGAATGTGGTGTGTTTTGTAACTTTTCCTTGAACTAATTTTTAAAAATTAATGCAGAAGCAACGAAGGCACATTGCAGGAGTGGGGCAGAGCACGGCCTGCGTGTTCTCTTCACTCAGGACAGAGATAATGCCTAATGAAAGCAGGCAGGAGACCAAGGTGCTATCCCTTAGTCCCCATCAGGTGTTAAGTAAACTCCCAGCAGCTGTTCCTGGCAGAATTGCCGTGGGCAGGAGGTGATGTTGGGATGCAGCCTCCTGCTGCTGCCTCTTCAGTGTTTTCTGAAGGAGCTGCCCTGTCCTCAGTGCTCAGGGAAGTGCTCTCTTGCGCAGGGTCCGAGCTGGGGTGACCCCTCCGTGGCCGAGCAGGCTCCGTGGGGTGTTCTGGGCTGGCAGTGGGGCTGAGCTGAGGAGCAGAGTCCCCAGCCGTGAGGCTGCGTTTTTGCCCAAAGAGGGGATTAGCAAACTATGAACCGGCTTTGCCAATCCAGCAGTTGACACAATGTCCCGTGGTCCGGTCGTGCCCTGTGGCACGGTCGGGGCAGTGTGTGTTGTGTTGTGCACCCTGCTGGGGACCGACCACAGCAAACCCATCTGCATGTTTTCTGCAGAGTCAGATCTGTCTCCTGGGCTTTGTGCTATTGCTCATTGCCCCAGGTGCTGCTGTTAGCTCTGGTATCCAGTTAGTGACCTGATCTACGTAATTTCAGGGATTTAATCAGCCCCGAGTATAGAGTAACGTCCTTTAGCAAGAGTAGTCCGAGTGCAGGGTGAGCAGCGTGCATTCAGTGGGGGGAGGTATCTCCCTTGTTCTGCCTTGCAGTCGTTATGTGCTATAAAGAAGGAAAAAACCCCTCAAGAAGAGTTAAACAATAGTCTTAACCTCTCCAAAGCTAAAAAAGGGGAAATGGCAAAACGTAAAAAGGATGTGTTGTACTGTGGCAATTGAAAATGGTTTACTTGGGAACAAAGTTTAAAGAGAAACAAAACTTACTGTGTAGGAATGGAAACAGTTTTATACAAGAGGCAGCAGCAGGTACCTGTGACCGGGGTGACCCAGGCAGAGGTAGAGGCAGCGCGTCCTGCCGGCGCGGTGCCTGCTCTCAGCACGACTGTGGCATTAATTCAGGGCTGGGGATCTTTTTTCTCCAGCTCCGTTGGTGCCACGGCAGCAGGTGGCATCGACCTACTGGGAGCTCAGCAGAGTAAAAATTGCCAGATGAAGGTGGGGAAAAATGATAGATTGAAAGTTTGAGTGGCAGCTGTCAAATGTGCAACTGAGACCAATCTCTGTTTAATTTGCCTCAAGAGATGAGAAATTCCTCGGTGACATTTAGTTATATCTCCAAAGGTGGTAGGGGTTAGGTTTTCTGGAGACCACTTCTCAGAAGTGCCACAGAATAAGTATTCAATTTTCTTTTCTCCCAAGAGACTCTGGGCATCTTCTTGAAATACCAAGGAGAGGGAAGTAGAAAGACATAAAAAGGTCGTTAGAAATATTTAAGAAAGTGACATTTAGCAGGTGTAAAGGCCTTGTGTCAGATGCAGTGCTGGCCTTTGTACTAATTGTTGCACGTAAATATCACCAGGAATGTTTTGGTTTGGTTTTTAGAGGACACTCAGAGAAATGTTGCAATTCTCATTTGTCAACATGCTTTGCCAAGGGGCTGCTTGTTGGGTAAAACCCAGGGCGCAGCACATCCCTCTTGCATTGCCAGATCTCTCGAGTGAAGATGATGATAGAACTGCAGGCACTGGTACGTGGCATCTGGAGGTGCCCTTAGGGATAAATGTCTGGAGAAAGAGGAGTTTTCTTCATTAGTGCTTGGGTGGTGTTCCCAGAAACACAGAAGCAGAGGGGCTTCCCTGACAGACCCCTGCCACTCGCTGCTGCTGCCAAGGGCCCTCTTGCAGAGCCAGGGCAGGTGCTGATGTGCAGATTGTGTCGTGAAGGGGCATCCTAACTAGCAGCACAGCCCAGCCGATGCCGAAGGTGTGCTGAGAGTGGCACCGTGGCTGGGTCAAGTCGGGGCTCCATCCCCCCGTGGGGATGTGGCTCCTCCCGCTCTGCTCCCACCCTCCTGGAACAGCGGAAGGCTGGAAGTTGCCTGTAGCGGAGATTGGGTTGTTCCTGGGTTTCGTTTGTTTGCCTGCAGAGTGACCTTACAGCTGAACTTGGGGCATGGGTGGTTTTTCAGAAAGAAAATGGATATTGAGAGAAACTTCATTTTTTCCAAAACTAGTACTTGAGTGTAAACACCCCCACAACCTACCCCCAAACCAAGGCTCCCTGTCAAGGGAGGAACGTTCCCGTATGGGATTATTCCCCGGAGCCGACGTGCTGACTGGCTGAGAGGAAAGCTTGTTAAGAGGATTTTCCCCGAGTTCCTCCAGCTCTCCTCGTTACCCCTGTTTGATGCGGGCAGATCTGGCACGAAGACAAATGCACCCTCAGCGCTTAGGAAGCGGCAGTATCTACTGAAATAATAAATTAAATTCCTGCCACGAAGCTTGTTTCACCTTCTGATGTGCATGTTTAATTATTTGACAGGCTTTGATAGAAAGGACAACATTTAAGTGTCTGTATATTCATAGCATATGGTTCAATGAACTGATCTTCCTCTATTCATGCCTATAAATGGCTTTGAATGCACATCTAACGAGCGACCGCATTATGATAGGATAGGTAGAGCAAAAGGAGAACGCTTCAATTGGCATCTAAAAGGCATCAGTTTCTGTATGGGATGACAGTGTGAAAGTGCCTCTTAGAATAATCCATGGAAAATGCAAGAGATGAGTTAAATGCGAACCCAGGAGGAAGGTCTTGAAGATTGTGCTTGCAGCAAAAATCTGATCAATTGAGAACAGAAAGCGAAACAATGGTAGAGCCTACCAGCTAAGTAGGTCACCAGTTAACAAGGCAGTGACTCAAGCAGAGAGGGAGAATTTAATCTTTAAACACCGAATCCAGAGTTTGCTTGAAATAGTATATATAAATTCAGCAGCTCATCAAATAAGATAAAAATAATTTTATTTTGTTGTTTGCAGTTCTTATTAAGGCATTGTCTAAGTAAATAGAATAACTTTTAACGCTGAAGTCTTGATGATATAGTGTGAAAAAGTGTGCGAGCTGCCCCCGTCACACAGCCTGGCTTTGTCTCCACCAGCTGAACACCACAGCGCTCGCGTCTCTGCTACGTACGCTTATGTGGAGCTGAGAGCTTCAAGTTCTTTGTGTCCTATCTGTAGATGCAATACAAAAATACGTGTATGAAAAGCGTGGTGCATAAAACCATTGATGTGTCGCCAGAAAAAGTGGCCGTGCTATCGGCTCGATCGGTGTAGCCTTTACATAGCTTAAAGGAGGCACGGAGTGTGACTAAGGTGGCGTAATTCAGGTCAGTACTTCCCTGACAGGTTTGCTCCCTGCGAGCAGTCAGGATTTGAACACGCTGCCTTTTCTCCAAGAACAGCTCTGCCTTCACTTGAACCCCAGTTAATCTTTCTGGGGTTATAATTAGTATTTTATCTTACTGATTAATGGAGAAAGATCTGTAAGATGTATCGTAAAATCATTTAGCAATAAACCGCTGTGTAATAAGTGTCTTTGTAATATTTTTAACACTGACACAAAGAACTTAGTCTTCCTTCTCAGATGCCAACACTGGATCTATGCTAATGGGGGGGAAATTAATTGCGGATCTGCCCAGCCACAGTCTGCACTTGTGGTAGTCCCTAAGCTGAGCTGTCTGCTGCTGAGGGCTCAGTCAGGGGAGGAACTGCTAAATAACGACGATAAACCACTAATGTGCCACTGGTTTATTTTGTCTGCCACCCAGCTTTGTGCTCATGGAAAAATATCATCCGATTTTCATGCCTGTAACTCCTCACAGAGCAAATGTTTTCTATAGTGTTATCTGGAATCGTTGTACCTGCTGCTTAGCCAGGGGTCTGAACCAGCCCCTCAGCCTGAAGACAGGACAAGGGGACTGGAAACAGCCAGGGAAGGGACATTATTGTCCGCCCAAGTCCAGAGGAGAACAGCTGGGTGGGTGCCTGCTTGTCGGTGGAGGATGCTCTTCTTTTGGTCTGCAGAATGATGTGCCTCAGGGTTTTGGTCCTGAACTGAGCTAGGCCTATGTCAGCCCCTCTTAAACAGCTGTCCACGTGGAGCTATGGAGTGATTTAATCTAAATAGCTCCTCGTTGTTGAGTTCTAAATTGCAGCTGGTGACTAAAGGTGAAATTCTTCTCTTGTACTTGGTTGTCTGCATTATCCAGACCAGCTTGTTCTCATGAGGTTTTAAAAAGCATCCTGGAGATGAGTGCACGTTCTAGACAGTGAAAGGTATTTAACTAGCAGTAAGATGTTTTGTTGGGGAAAAAAAAACATGTTTGAAGAGATATGAACCCTCAGCAAGCTTTGCTAGTGGCTGGCAAAGAAGAGTTATCTGAAGAAGTCCTTCAGCAGGGAGGGAATGGAACAGGAGCCAGGAGAATTTTTTAAACAGAAGCAGAGTTATTTTTGTGAAAAATTTCAAACAATTTAGCATACAAGCAGCTTCTCATTTGCACCTTTCCAGTCAAAACCATCTGTCCTGCATTAGCCAGTCCACAGGCAGATGCCCATTTGTCATCCTAGCAGGTGGCCATGCCAGACTTTCTGAAAGGACAGGTTGCTTTCAGTAGTGCTCTCCTGATTTGCCTTTTTTTTTCCCCATCACGCCTACACTGCCTGACAGCAGCTCGTGCCTGATGCCTCCCCAGCGTGTTCTGGGTTTGCTTTGTTGGTGTTGCAGGGAGGACAAGGTGAAGTCTCCTCTCTTTTATTGGGGCGTGTGGCCGGGGAGCGCTGCGTTTTAGCCTGCGAATCGTTCCTCCCTGCAGCCTCCGCCGCGAGACGGTGCTCCCCGGACCATCGCGAGGAGAAGACCGGGACCGAAGGGAGCACACGCTGTGTTTGCATTCCCTTCTGGTAGAGGTTTTTGCTGCCATGTGCTTCTAGGCGTTGGTTAAAATAATGATGTGCCTGTGTGTTTGCAGAGACGATGAATTTTGGATCAAATTACGAATGTAAGTTCCAGGCTCCTTGAGATGTGAGCTCTTATTAATATTTATAAAAGCCGATTACATATTAATACATTCGTAATACATAAGACGTGGCACTATCTGTTCTTTTTAGAACATCAATGTGCCTGTGAGGGTGTTCTCCTGTGTGCTTCTTAGAGTTGCAAGAGTAATAATTTGCATGCATTCTCCCAATGTTTATACAATTTGCCTTTTTTAAAGCTTCCTTTTTAATTACCTTGCGGCCCAGCGACAGCGAGCTGCGGGTGATGTGATTTCAGCTGCAAGGAGTTGGATGAACTGCAGTCAGAACACTCAAGGAGCAAAATGGCTGTAGGTACGAATCTGAAGCCAGTCAGCAGCACTGGTGCTGTGGAGTGGGAATGAACGTGGGGCTCGGGCTGCTCTGGAGATACTGGCGCAGGGTGGGAAGCCTCCTCAGCACCGCACTGTTCCCAGAGCGCTGGGGATGCTGGTGCTGGGCACGCTGTGCCCGGGGCTCTGCTGGGGCCTCACCACCGCCGTGCCTGTTGGCAGCCTGGCCAAGGGCTGCTCTGGCTCCGCCGGCAGGGTCACTGCCAGGCTGGGGGATCCAGACCCATGGCAGGGCCGAGGCCGAGCTCTGGGAGCGGTGTCCACCTGTCCCTCACTTTCCTGCAGGCCAGAATAGCTTTAGACTTCTTAACTGGAAGCGAGATGCTTTTTCATGAAGGAAAAAGAAGCTTCTATTTATTTAGTCCTTTGGAAAGTGTCTGTTTTGAAAAATGAAGTAAGGAAGGTCTGGAGCTCTTGGATCAGCCTTTCCACATGCACTGGTGCTGGTGTTTGGCTGGACCCCGCTAGGCTCCTTCCTCTGCAGTAATTGGGATTCCATATTTTTTTTTTTAAATCTTTTTTAGCGTTCCTCATTTCAAAGTTAATTTGCTTTCAGAACAACCCAATTAGAGGTGAATCACTCTCTATATGTGCAATTCTGCGCTAATTGCTTTATTTGATCATTTTATATTTATAAGGCAAATGCCTTATTTTCTTTAGAGGGGAGCTATCATTGCCTCCCACCTATGGCATCTCAAGGTCTTTCCCATTTTGTTGCTGGCTATTAGCAATAAAGAACAATGTTATTGCACAGTTGTTCCCAGAATTATGTAATTTGCAAAAGCCTCACACGAAGCAGCCATCACGTACTGTTTGATGGGAGGCGGCGGGGAGGGCTCAGGAGACCAGTTGGGGTGAGCTGCACTTGTCCTCTTTGACATCGGGAGCACGGGAGCTCAGGTCCTGCTGCAGAACCTGCTGGGGCAAAACCCTGGTGCAGGAGAGGAGAAAGATATTTAGGAGTTTGAAAGTGGCTGTGTGTGGTGCTGCGGGGAGATCCCATCCCTCTTCCTGGCCCCGGCTGATCCTGGTGCTCCTGCTGAGCTTCAGCTGCACCCGCGATCCCCCGTCCTGGACTGCAGTGTTTTTCTGGAGTGGAATTTGCATTTCTTTGTTCTGCAGTAAAGATATGGAAGCAGTTAAAGGCAAGCCCCTTTCCTCTGTTCTGTTCTGTGAGTTTAGTGGTAATTCTGAATTGATGCACAGTGGTCATAAAATAGAAATAACTTTAGACTATTTGACTATTAGCGTATGTTGGCAAGGGGAAGTGTGAAACCAGGCCTGGTTTTCAGTCAGCCTCGCAGTGTGACAGCTCCAGCTCTGAATGTTCCCAGCGTGTTCTTCAGGCTGTGTTAATGTGCATCACTTCTCACCAACAAATTAACCTCGAGCGTTTGCAGTCAGAATGTTTATTAGCTGGGTCAGCTGCAGTAATCCCCTCGACAGTGTGATTTCCCCCAGTTCCTGGGTTTGTCTTGGGGGGGATCATTCTGGCCGTGCCCCCACCGCACCTCTCTTCCAATTTTATCATGCAAGGAAAAGAGGGAGTGTGCTTTAAGTCCAGGCCTAGGAAGGGAGAAAACTTTAGATTTAAGTTTTGAGCGGTGGGGGTAAAAGTGAAGCAGAGAGTGGGTGAAAGGCCAGACTCACTAGTGGCAAGAGTCAGAGGAATGTGGCAAGCTGCATTCGTGTGGCATTAAAAAAATATCACTTTTCCCTGGAAAATAAAAGGTGATACCGTGTTTTGAAGCCTGCAGCAAACTTCCATGGGAGAGAAATCGAGTTCTGTTCTTTAAAATTAAATGAATAATCAGTACTTAAGTTTTCTGGTGGCATTTACAACATATGACACTTGAACTTTGGGTTTATTTATAACTTCAGGGGTACCGTAGCCAAATTAGTAATATAAAAATTGCTGTCTTGTAACATTTTGAAGTTGCAGGCAGCACTATCCATCTCCAGCAGAATCCCATCTAACCAGACAGCAGCAAGAAAAGAAACTGGCACAAATTCAATTCATTCCACCTGGAAATAAGATTGAGGAATACCATCACCTTAATTCATTATTATTTTCACGACGTGCATTGTAATCTTGCCATTATCCTTTACGCCATCCTTAAGCTAATTCTGCTCCCCGGGGACTTTCAGCTATCTCTTGCCAGGTAGCTTTGCTCGAAGTACCTGTTGGATGCCAGCACAGCGAGCACTGGGTGCTGATGGCAGGGGTTGCACAATCTCATTTGGGAACCGGGGAGCTCCTGGACAGGCAGGAAGGTGCTGTGCTGGTTGTGCCGCACGGCAGCGACTCGTGCTGCTGTCCAGGTGTGTGTTAGATGAAGCTGTTTGCTCATTCCATTACCCATTTCCCTGGTAATCATAACGACGGGCACTGAAGGCTCCTGGGATACTCGCAGACCATAAAGTATTGAAATGTGCTTCCTTACCACCAGCTGTGTTTGAAATAAGAAGCTTTTGTGAGTAATTTCCAAACCCAGTGGACCAAAGAGCCCAACGGTGAGACCCCTGAGCCTGCAGAACCGCGAAGGCTCGAGAAATGCCTTGGCAACTTTTGTTCTTTTGGCCTTGATCCCACAAAGCGGCGTCTTTAACCGGAGAGGCTGGTTCAGAGCCCTGTCTGCAGGGTGGAAGCCAAGCCCGCTGCCTTTGGTGGCGGGAGGCTGAGGATTGCGGGTCCTGCGCAAGGAGCCGCTTTTGTTAAGCAGAGCGAGCGGTTGTGGTCGAGATGACTTGAAAAAGGAGATGCTTTGTAAAGTGACCCTCTCGGCACTGAAAACTCTGGGTGGGCAGGGAGAGTGGCGGGGAGGAGCTGACTGAATCCTGTCCTGTAGGTACAAATAAAACCTTCCTCCTTTGGGGCCAGAACAGTGTCTGGGGCCGTGTGCTTCTGTCAGCCTGGAGCAAGTGTTTCAGGGGTGGGTTGGAAGGGCAGCTGCTGCCCAGCATGGACCCTGTGCTCCAGCTTGGTTGTGGCCCATGTCCATGCCTGGTCCCACTCCCTTGTGGCCACCAAAAAGCAAAGTCCAGAGGAGCAGGAGCGTGGGTGGACAGAGCTGCTGGCTCCTGCCTGGCACTGGAGATGGGTGCCTGTCTGTCCTGGCCTTCATCCCACCCGGCAGCTTTGTCCCAGGGTAGTCATCAGAGGTGCTGGGCTGAGGCACGGCTTGACAGAGTGATGAAGAGGATGTGCTGATGTGTAGGGCAAATTGCTGTAGCCAGGCTGTGCTAGTAGTTTGTAATGCAGAGGAAAAATAAACCAAACACCACCTGGAAGGCGTGGGCAGGGCAGGTGCCCTGGCAGCTGTGGGATGAGACCCTGTGGGTGCTGCTCCCATGGCTGCCCTGGGCCCCCACCAACTGCCAGCCCCCCAGCAGACGCAAAGCTCCTGCATCCAGAAGGCTATAAAAATACATGATGGGGAATATCAGTAAGAGCATCAATCTTCATGAGTGAGGAGAGGATGGAGTAAGGGAGTCACAAGTGAGTTATCCTGTCACTCCTGACAAATGAAGATGAATTGTGTGACACTGGCTATTTATTTATACACTTTAGTGGGTATGCATATGGGGCTGAGCAGGAGAAACAGCATCGTGTCACACGCGTAACCGTGTGCTGCAAAGGGCTGTTGTCAGGGTGAGTTTTGGGGGGTTATTGCTGCGTACGGTCAAAACAGTCAAGGACTTGTCTCCACACAAGTCTTCAGATGACAGAATACTTGTTACGGGGCGAGGGAGGGCAGGGCTGGAAACAAGCCCTGTAGCTGCAGTGATGCTCTTGGTCCCAACCTTGTGCTGGTCGGCAGGGCAGTGTCACGGCTCCATGCCCTCCTGTGAGGGAGCACACAACTGCTGGGGAAGTTCCAAACATCTCTTCCACAAGGAAACCTAAAAAAGAGGGGCTGGGCCTGTTCCCCACCTTTGAAGAACAAGCAGTGGGTGGAAA